>QEPC01013045.1:2672048-2735463 GCA_003113815.1 Sphenodon punctatus
GGGGGGGGACAGGTGAGAGCGAGGGAGGCCAGCAAGGAGGTTGCAGTAATCGAGGCAGGAGATAACCATGGCATGAACAAGGGTTTTGGCCGAGAAGATAGAGAGAAAGGGGTGGAGCCGAACAATGTTATGGAGGGCGTATCGGCAGGATTTGGCAACAGTCAATGTAAGGTTTAAAAGGGAGGTGCGTGTCAAAGATGAAGCCCAAGCTACAGGCTTGGAGAACAGGATGGATGATGACTCCATCGATGCAGATGGGCAGGTTAGAGGGAGAGGAAGAGGAGGGAGCAAAAATGAGGAGTTCGGTCTTGGCCATGTTGAGCTTGAGCTGACGTCGGGACATCACTCACTAAAGTATCTGCAGCCCGATTATCCAGCCTTCTATTCCCAATCTGGGTACTTGCAAATCAGACTGAACTAAGAGCAGCAAGTCAACTACATTCAACACTCAGTTTGAAAGATTGCACTTCAGAACAATGCCCTTCAGCATTCTCAGCTGCAAAGGAAGTATTTCAGAAAAAAATGTGCACAAAGTGCTGAAAAGACTAACTGAGTTGAGGTCATCGATGACATTTCAGTACATGGAAGCACCAGAGGGGCATGGTACCAAATCTTTACAGCATTTCAAGATGCAGAGCGCGCACCCTAAAACTGAAATCACAGCAAGATGCCAAATGGAGTACAACAAGTGAGCTACTTTTGTCACATCCTGGAAATGGGAGGCATTAGACAAGATCCAAACAAAGTAAAAGCAATAAAATAGTTAAAAGCACCAACCTCCGCAAAAGAACTAGAAACCATACTAGGATCAGTTGCTAATCCTATCCAAGTTTACGCCTAGACTAGCGGAGATCACAGCACCTCTGCCAGGCTTCAACAAGCAGAACCACAAGTGGTACTGCAACAGCCATTTAGAGACACCGTTTCAAAACATGAAAAACTATCTCCCAGGACACAAACCTAAAATACTTCAATGAAACAAATAAACTACACTGCAACTAGATGCATCACAAGCAACAGTGGAGGCAGCATTACTACAGGAAGGGCTCCCAATAGCATAAGGATCAAGAGCACTTGAGTTTTGGAATACAACGACAGCATTAATGATGGCTGCCCAGCAAGACTACGCACAAATTGAAAAGGAAATATTTACCATCATTGTTGGGTGCCAGAAATTGTATCAGTACATATATGACCAACCAATAACTCCAGAAACCAATTGTAAACCACTGGAAAACATCCTAGAAAAGTGCCTCATCCCTGCACCACCGAGACTGCAATGTCTGATCATGAAGCTGCAAAGATAGGATTAAGAAAGTAAAACACAAACCTGAAAGAGACATTCCTACAGCTGACCTACACTCACATAATTTTGATGAAGGGCAAGATGCGTAAGTGGAAGAGGACAGGGAGTAACCGTGCATATGGTACACCACTTGCCAGTATATGCAAACAAGCAGAAATAAATAATGCTAAAACAAGTGTGGTGAGACAACGGATATATTAAAGGACACTATGAAGTCAGGATGGCCTGCACACCGACAACAATTACCAGCAGCAGGTTTTGGTATAAAACAACAAAATTGTTTACTCCTAATGGGGGAGAATCCTCATTCCTAAGACAATGCATCCAGAAATACAGAAGATGATACATGAAGGACATACAGGGATAGTAGGGTGCAAGTGACAGGCAAAATATACCATTTATTGGCCCAATAAGCATGCACAAATTGAAGAAATGGTCCAACTGTGGCATTTGCTTAGGACATCACGAACAGAACTGCAAGGAACCCATAATAATTGGAGGATGACTCCAGTAGAGCCTGGCAACTGATCTATTTAACTGATCTATTTGAGCACAACGAAACCACTATCCCATAATTGTTTATCATTACAGCTGCTACTTCAAAGTGGTTCAACTGAGAATCATCATCCAGCACTGTAGTAAACCACACCAAGGCAACATTGGCCTGACAGTAAATCTGAGGAGCTTGTTTTCCAATAATGGACCTCAGAGGAATTTTGAGCATTTGCAAAAGACTGGTGTTTCACGCATACAGCTAGCAGCCCGTACTACGCACAACCCAATGCACTAGCAGAGAGATGTACAAACAAAACAGATACTCACCAAGGCAAACAAGGAAGGAAAAGACCCTTGCATTGGGTTACTGAAATACTGAAACTCACCTATGGCATCTGTATTTTCACCTACACAGATGATAGTGAGCGGAAGGCTCAAATCCACGATACCTGCCAGAGGCTCTCATCTAATGCCCAGGATAGTTAATCCTGACCAGATTAATCCAAGCCAGAGGAGAGGAAGAGAAAAACAGAAATCTGACAAAAGCATAAAAAAGCACCTACTCTTACCAGAGGCTCCAAAGTAATGATTCAAACCCCGAATGGTCTATGGCATCCTAGCATGGTAATCAGACAATCAGAACAACCCAGGTCATATGTGGTGGAAACGGAGAATGGACAGCTCCTAAAAAGAAATCTCAAGCACCTAAGACCCACTCCAAACTGCAAAGCCACAGGTGAGGAAAATGAAATAGGAGTCAACTGGACTGGCTGCTCAGAAGCACACATTAACAAAGAAAGTGAAAATACACAATTTGGACAAAAATGCTATCGGAACACACCATACAGATATACCTACAAACACAATAACTACCACTCCAGATGGGAGTGATTTAAGCCAACAAGTGGAAGGACTGTCACATCACAATGCTATCTAAAGATACAAGCAGCTGCAGCAGCTCTATTTGAAGCTTGCTTGATTTTCTCTTTCCTCCTTTTTCTTTGTCTTGTTTACATGGGGATGGAGGATGTACTGTATTATGCTTAGGGAAACAACTGCAGTGTTGCCCTTGAAGACCAAGAGAGGTGCTCTCAACTATAGTTTTTATGTCAACCAGTTAAGGGCCTGGAAGCTGGGCAGAGCACCAATATAGGACATTTTCCCCAAGGCATGTTCTTAATGAAGTAATCCTGTTACAGTTCAGTCCCTTTATATTCATCACTGTTCTTACACGCAAGGTACTAGAACAATACACCCACTACCCCTGGAAGCGGCAGAAGTGGCTATCCCTGCTGCTCTCTGCACTCCCACGTGTGTGGAGAAGGATGCCTTGCAGCACAGAAAAGTACAGAGTAATTTCCATCAAGGAATTCTTCCCCTGAGCTCTCTCCAGTGTGCAAAGAGCAGATAGGGAAGTCGCCACTTTTGGGGTCCCATTTAAAGAGCTGAGTGCCTTTCCAAACAGGAGCCCCAGAAGTCTCCTTATGCCCTCTGCCATGGATTGCGATGGCAGCAAACAGATTACAAGCCCGTTTTTTGCTTCCATTGCAATCCCTTGGCGGGGGGAAACAGCAGTACAAGAGGCAGATGGTGTTGTGGGGGCCCTCCCTCCTCTCCAAACCACTTTTGGGGCTCTGATTGGGGCTTTCAAAAGGGCATCTGCAGCTAGTCTGAGAAACACTAATATCCATAATGACCTGAAGGCAGGATATAAGTGCAGCTCACAGGGCTCACAGATTTTGAAGAATATTTAGTCGTACACTAATGAGTCACAGCCAACCGGCAACGAGCATGCACCATTCGCTGCCACCTCTAACAGATGCAGAGCAATTCATGTTGTGCAGGCATAGTGGTCTGTCGGCCCAAAATGTAGGAACTGCCATCCATACACTAGCCTATTGTAATAAACCTACAAGCTTGTTTCTTGAAGTAGAATAGTACTGTTACATAACCATTGACGGCTCAGCCGCAGGTTCCTCCCGGAGCACACATTGGAATAAGCTTAATAAAACAGCAGAACCTTCTACTGCATACCCTGATGGAGAGGTAGCTCAGAGGCTGCTGTAACCAACACACTCTCCGCCCTATAAAGTGGGTATCTCCTCCCAAGCCCAGCCCTTTTCTCCCCACGCACCCCTCATAAAAAGCATTGCTCCCTACAGGGCTGGAGGAATCCCAGACATTCTTCAGCTTCTATTACATTAGTAGTTCCACTAGTCTGATACCTTGTAATAAGGGATGACAGTTAAGAAATGTAATAAAAAGCAACTTCGGGGCTCCCTACTTTTATAGTCATTACTTACTGATCAAACCAACTCGACTGATTCTTTCTTCCTGTAACTCCAAGTTTAGGCTTTGATACTGCATACATTTAGGCAACTACATAATGTCATCCATGCAAAGAGTCAAATTAAAGACAACAGAACTCCAGGTGTAGCTAAAGCTGATCTCCCTGCAAATGCCCATGCATCAACAATAAAAATATTACTGTAATGTAGTAGACAGTTCCTTTAGGGTGCTAATCACAAAAAAACCCAATTCTTTCTCCTACAGTGGGGCGGTTATTAATATTATTATTATTATAAGCATTTGTATAGCGCCGGCTATGTACCTGGCGCTTTACAGAACAATAAGATAGATGTGGTCCCTGCCTACGGCTTACAATCTAATAGACACGGAGGGGGGAGACAAGGAGCGGGGACATAGGGAGAGACACGGAATATATAATGTTCCGTGGACACGAAGTCTCAGGTGCACATGCTTGGCTTGGTTGCAGTTAGACAGGAGTCTGCGGGGAGGGTAGACAGTAAATATTGAAGGAAAGTTCTAGCAGGCGGCGGGAAAGGCGATGGAAAAGAGGTGGGTTTTGAAGGTGCAGAGGGAGGGGGCAAGGCAGATGTGGGGAGGGAGGGAGTTCCAGGTATGGGGGGCAGCAAGGGAGAAGGGACGAAGGCAGTTAGGGGAGCACAGGAGACGAGGGAGAGTGAGGGAGGGGGCAGAGGAGGAGCGAAGAGTGCGTGCAGAAGTGTGTAAGGCGACTAGGGCTGAGAGGTAAGGGGGAGCCAAGTTGTGAAGGGATTTGTATGTGAACACCAGGAGTTTGTGAAGGATGCGTTGTAGAAGGGGGAGCCAGTGAAGCAAAGAGAGGAGAGGCTGCACGTGGTCAAAGCAACGGGCTGAGTGGATGACCCTAGTAGCGGAGTTTTGGATGGAGATAAGGGGGGACAGGTGAGAACGGGGGAGACCAGTGAGGAGGTTACAGTAGTCAAGGCGAGAGATGACCATGGCGTGAACAAGGGTTTTGGCAGAGGAGATGGAGAGAAAGGGGCGAATCCGAGCAATGTTGTGGAGGGCTTGCAACAGGACTTGGCAACAGAATGGATGTAATGTTTAAAGGAAAGGTGAGTATCGAAGACGAAGTCCAAGCTACAGGCTTGGGGAATGGGGCGGATGGTGACTCCATCAATAAGGATGGACAGGGAAGAAGGAGAGGAAGGGTAGGGAGGAAAGCTAAAGAGTTCAGTCTTAGCCATGTTGAGCTTGAGCTGACGCTGGGACAGCCAGGCGGAGATGTCAGAGTGAGTTGATGAAGCGAGCTTGGACAGACGGGGAGACAGAGGGGGTGGAGAGATAGAGTTGAGTGTCGTCAGCATAAAGGTGGTATTGGAAGCCGTGGGAGGCAATGAGTTTGCCAAGAGACAGGGTGTAGATAGAGAAGAGGAGAGGGCCCAGGACAGAGCCTTGGGGAACCCTAACCGAGAGGGGGAGGGAGGAGGATTTGGAATTGGGAAGAGACACATTAAAGGAGCGGTCAGAGAGGTAGGAGGAGAACCAGTCAAGGACAAAGCAGAAGAAGCCTAGGGAGAGAAGAGAGTCCAGTAGGAGTGAGTGGTCGACAAGTGTCAAAGGCAGCATGGAGGTCAATGAGGACAAGAATGGAGTAAGTGCTTAGATTTAGCGACAAGTAGATCATTGGTGTTCTTGGCAAGGACAGTTTCAGTGTCATGAAGGGGGCGGAAGCCAAATTACAGAGGGTCCAGGGAGGAGTTGGCAGAGAGGCGATCCAGGCAGCTGAAGTAGACAACACATTCCAGAAGCTTAGAGGCAAAGGGTAGACGGGAGACCGGCCGGTAACTAGAGGGGTCAGAAGGGTCGAGGGTGGACATTTTGAGGATGGGAGAGACAGTGACATGCTTGAAGGCAACGGGGAAGGAGCCAGTGGAGAGGGAGAGATTAATGACATGTATAGGGGGGGGGAGGACAGTGGGAGCAATGGAGGTCAGGAGGCAGGAGAAGATTGGGTCGAGAGGGCAGGTGGAGGGATTGGAGGAAGAGAGCAGAGAGGAGATTTCTTCAAGGGAGGCAGGAGGGAAGGAGGGGCAGTGAGAGGAGATGGATGGGAAGCAATGTCTTGACGGATCTTGTCAATCTTTGAGGTGAAGCAACAGAATTATGGCTGGGTAGCCAGGCCTTGTAGCTGTCATGCCAGGAGTCCTGGATTCTAGTATGCTCTCTACTTGTGTCTCCTCGGTTACCTTCCTTTTTGAAAAGGAAAAGAAAGTCCTGTAAAGCAAAATGGCTAAAGGTTTTGCAACATCCAGGATGCTGCAACCACATTCTTGTAAGTCCTGTAAAATCCAGCACATTCCACAAAATCTGGGACAATGAAACCGTATGTTTTGCAGTAAAGTGCAGTCAGGATTGCCAAAGCATTGCTCAAAATTGCCGAGACTGAACAATTTGGATAACTGTTTTTAAGTTACAGAAATTTAAGCAGGCACCCAAGTTCAGTGGAGTTTCCTTATAATGGGCAGAGGGGCGTATGCCCTCATTACCTCCTGGTTCCCCTGCTCTAATTTTGGCGGCCACGCTGCTGCCGCAGTGACCACATAGGAAATCTAGTTTTCGCACATAGTAGTGTCCGGAGCCTATCCTCGTAGCACAGCCATGTTTTTGCTCTGTGCAGAGAGCAAAAACGTGGCTATGCTGCGAGGTCAGGCTCAGGGCATCTGCTGAGCCTGCTGCGCATGTGCCTGGATCGCAAGGCATAGCGCCGAGTGCTGCCTTCAGCTGCTGATGCAGCAGAGCTTCGCCTCTGCCTCTCTCCCCAGCTGACTCCTCCCCGGCCTGATGAATGCGTACTGCATGTGGAGGTGGGGCTGGGAGCAGGTCAGCAAACAACACAGAGCATGCTTGGGGCACCGTCCTCCCCCCCCCCCCCCCCCAAAAGCAGTTCTCTGTCGATTTAGGGGCCGAGAGGAAGGACTGTGTAGTGCCCCTGGCTGAATTCCATAGTGGAACTCAGCCAAAAAATAATGTGGGAAGTATTTATTCTGCCCTGGCTGGCCTCTCTTGGCCCGGTCCCAGGGGTAGGGGGGAAGCAGGAGCCTCAAAGGAGCTGAGTGGGAGGGGCCGGGAGTGGGCAGAGAGAGTGACAGCCAGGCTGCCTAGCTGTGGGAGGTACTTAGCCATGAATGGGCAGGTTTGTGTTTGTGAGACTTGTTTGGGAGACGGAAGGCATATTGGCAACCACCTGTAGTGTGGAGAATAAGAACATGGCTAGGAGAACTGAAGTTCAGAGCTCAGAGATTAGAGCAATCAGGATTCAGAGGAGCTGCTTGCTTCTTCATTCTCACAAAGAAACCTGGTAATACTTAAAAAAACAACTTCCCCTGGCCATGGCCACTTTAAAATAGTCCCTTTGCAGATTTCCCTCTTATTTATTTTCTGCCTTCAGATTTTTGGGTGAGGGGAACTTGGGAGCTGGGATGGAACAAAGGGTTTAATTTTTGCTCTGCTGGAATGTTCCCTGCATACTGGAAGAGTATAAAGGAAGAAGGAGTTACCAAGCAAGCAGCTAAGATGCCCAACATTAAACATTAACATCTAACCAACGAGAAGCTGGCTTTTCCTATTAAAAGTGTACTTTTAAGGTATTTGCTATCCTACAGTAGTGCCTGCATTTCACTGTTAGTTCATAGTTTTAAGGTTAAATTCACAGATTTTGTGGCACAAGCGCCTGGAAAACACGATTATGATACATTACTGTAAACAGGTTTTTAGCAGTAATATTCTTTTGGGATATACAAGTCATAAATTTGTTAACTTTTGATACACACAAAACGGCAATTTAATTCAATTTATAAAGCAATATAGAGAGAAGCATTCCAACAGAGAAACAAAGTTTAATACAATAACCAGACAGTTAAATCAGGCCAACAATAATGCAAACAATTACTTAATTACTGTTATGAAGTAAGGTGTTTTAAGTAGCTTGTTCAGTAATCATTCCTATAGAACAGACTAATTTAGATTCAAGTTTTTGTATTGCAGTAACTGCAACATTCAATTTGTTGTGAAGTGATTGTAGCCTACCTGATGCATTTATTTTAATTCATTCTTAGTCCTATGTATGTAGTAGCGGTACATGTATGTGGAGTAATGCTGAATCAAATGTAACCATTACTGAAAGATGTATTTTTGTTAGATTGACTAAATAAGTGTAGGCTACCTTACAATGAAAAGCATGATGGGTACAAACCAGAAGACAGATTAACTAGTTTAAGTCATGAGGCACAGCCCATGGTGGTGAGAAAAAGGAGAAGAAACACTGCATCACGAGAGAGATCAGGACTGTTTGGATTAAGACTCAGATGTTGCCCCCACAAACAATGACCTAGGACAAGGGGTATAGGCTAACAGTCTTCGTGACATCAGGGCAAGGGGAAGACCCTAATCTCCTTATGAAGAACAGACAGTCCAGCCTCGTTGGGAGGAATGAGGTCTGGCTGTTCTGGTAAGATAACGATGCAGATATTCGTAAGAATGTGGTCAGCAGAAACCCATGAGAAAACGTGAGGCCCTGCACCAAGCATAACAGCATCATGCATTCCTGCGTACAGGTTACCCGAACCCAGGACCAAGCATCTAGATAACGTTCTCCCACCCAGAGGGCTGTAGAACAGAAGTCCAAACCATGGCAAAAAGTCTACAGCGCTACTGGCTACTAGTTTTGCAGTGAGCCACTGGGCTGTTGATCTTTATCGTTGCTCTCAAAAGATCCAGAGTCCGTGGGTACGGACCCCCAGGCCCCCACCTGTACCAAGGTCTCCAAACCAACGCTTGCCACCATGGTCTGCAGGACATGTGTTTTGTGTGCTAAGTAGACAGAGCTAGATCTATCCAAGAACTGTTTTTATGCTATGTTACTTGTGTGGTCAATAATAAAGTAGTATTGTACCCAACTAAAATGTTTGATTTGTGGTTTGGGATGACCAAGATTCTGGTTGGGAGTTGTGCTTGGGAGGGAAACCAAGTAAACTCCTAACAAACTAATTCAATTGCTTCATAATTAAGGATGTTTGCAGTGAAGGTACAAAAAAGAAATGACTAGTTTTCCATTTCAAAAGTATAGGGCATTTTTAGACACGACGTAGACCCACAAGACCGCAGCTAAATACACAAATTGTCTTGTTGTTTAATGCTTCTCCTGGGAACTTTCTGTAGAAACTCCCCGATTAGTTGTTATGGGAGGTTTTACCAATCCACGTTATACCGATGCAGGAGGTAGGGGGGGTGCTTTTCAACGAGCAGCCTGGTTGCGCAACCATGATGGAGAGGAGGGGGACCTGGAGCATTGCATGCTCTCCTCAGCTGCCCTAACCAAGAGCTGGTGGATGAAGGGGGCCCGAAGCAGCATGTGCTCTCCCCAGCTGTCCTGACAAACCTGCAGGGCAGGTGAGAAAAGTGCACACTGCTCCAGGACCCCTACCCCCATCAGCTGTTTGTCGGGGCAGCCAGAGAAGCACATCCCCTACCTCACGAATCCAAGGGGGATCATATGTGTTCTGTTTTGTAATGTAAATTGCCCCTGCTCGTTTAAAACCTCCTAGTGATTCAGAGATGCTATATAATCAATCTATTCTACCTATAGCAGAATACAATCCCCAAATTGCCTGCTATTGGTAACCAAAAGTCAGGCTGAAATTTGACTTTTTAAAAGTTCTACAGTCCATCCATTCACCACAAGCATTGCTTCCCTGAAGTCATTAGATTCTCTTTTACACACACACAGGTTTTAAAGGTGACAGCATCCAGCCTAGAAACAACTATTTACAAGTACTTCATAACACAAGACATTGAAAAGCCAGTACAACCTTCTAAAAATCCAAGCATGCTACTTAAATAGGGCACGTACTTCAAAGTAAGTCATTCCCTTATCAGTAACTTAAGCTGTCATCATACAGATGGAATTCACCAGAACCAGTCATGCATACAATTCTATTCTGCAGCAGCAAGCTAACAAGTTTAAGACAGTCATAGTCCAAAATGGAGCCCATGTTTTTAAGCAACATGAACTTTAGTTGAAAGACAAGGAGGTGTAGACAATGGATACCTAAAAAATAGTCCTTAAGTGCTACCACAGTTCATCCTGTAAATATTTGTTTTAAGTAGCATGCTTATGATTCCAGTTGCACTTATTTTGTATTCTTGTGTGTAAAAGCCATATAGGCTTATTATTAGGTAGCAGAATTGTCCACTTTTAAGTCTTGAGTCAAGATAAAATTAAAGAAATTGCCCCATTAGATTAAAAAGGATACTGAGGCCGCTTTTAGACGTATGCGGTAAACACGCTGTATAAAATCATGCTGCGTGTAGATATGCCGCATGTGAGATTTAAACGTGACATTTTGCACGTTAAAACCAGGCGCGTTCTTTTAAAGCTGTGAATTAAATACCTCGACATAGAGGTATTTAATTTGCGGCTATGGAAGAAGACGCGACTGACTTTAACGCGCAAAAAGTCACATCTAAGGCCGCTTTTAGACGAGTGGGTCGCCATCACATGCGAACCACTCACGCGTTATTTCAAAATCCCGCAACGTGGGATTACACAAGTCAGGAGTCGGGGATCACGCACATGAAAGGCAGTCATGCATTACTTGCTGACCATGAATTAAATACCTCGGTATGTGACGTATTTAATTCGTGGTCGGCAACTAATGCGTGACCGCCTTTCATGCGCATGATTCCGAACTTCTGTCTTGTGTAATCCCGCGTTGCGGGATTTTGAGATGTCACGCGACGGCAACCTGCTCATCTAAAAGCAGCCTAAATCCCACATGCACCATATTTACACAGCAGGATTTCATGCAGCATGTTCACTGTGCACACCTAAAAGAACAGTGGAAGCATCTTTCCAGATTCCTGGTATATTAAAAGAAATTCCATGCAATTATTTGTTTTCTGAAATACTCCTTAACGTGTCAGAACTTGACTGCACAATGGTCTCTGGGATCAGAATGGGTAAAAGTGCCACTTGGAGAAGGAGACTCATGACTACAGAACAGGCAACCCCCTCCGAGGACCGAATTATTTTTAGTAGGTTAATGGGCACGTTAGACTGGGATTAAAATTATTTAGGGCAAAAGTTGTGTTATTGTACCTTATTTTATTAATATGAAAAACATGATTTGAGGCTTCTATGGTAATTGAAGTTTGAGCACTGTTGTAATGCTAACAAATTAAAAAGCTACAGAAACCATTACCATCTCTAGCCAATTTTGACACTCCATTAAGGTAAAACTTCAATACCAAAACACTTACATAAAGAACTGCTTGTACTTGCTTTATATCCATTTCTCAATGTTCAGCAATGACTGCTCACCTTCACTAGCAAAAGGACAAAACTGTACTTCCCAGAGGACTACTACGCAATTGCAGCTATGTAACACAGTGAACCGAAATATATGCTTGTTTGTACACTTTGTGTCAAATTACCTCTGTGTGACTACAAAAAGTATGATACACACAGGAAACAGCGTTCAATTTTAAGGAAACAGGATCAGGAGCGGAAACCCTTGTGTGTCTGGGGACCATAATGACCATTTAAGAGTAACCAGTGGACCACTGCACAGATTATGAAAATATTACCTACTCATGCAAAGTTATTTTATGTGATTAATCCATACACTTATGGTAATTTTTATTTGAAATAAAACACAAGGAAAAATCTGTAAGGCATAAGTAAGGGGCTACGGAAAGATATGGACACAGTACACAGAGCAAGGGAACGTATGCCGACAGTACATGTGGCTATGCAGGAACTTTGAGCAGAGGGGGGGGGAAGAGCAGGACCCAGATCATGGATCCAGCCTCTCTCTTGTGTCTGCACCTTCATCTATGCAGACTTCCTATTCAGCATGATTCCTCAATGCTTGACAGAGACTGGATATGGAGACCCAGTACAGGCATTAGAAATGGGCTGTAATGAAGAATTGGGGATTATGACACATTACAATAAGCTATGAAGATGTGTATGTACTCTCAGAACCAACATCTCTCTGAAACTGTTTTATGAAACTTTAAAGTGTTTGATGTCTATATGAATTATATACATATACATGATCAAATATTAATTGTATAAGCCAAGGTGCAAGCTACATTAAAAGGTTATAACATTGTGTCAAAGTAATTCAAGATAGTCCCGCCAAGATTAAGCTCTCAGTCCCAATACACATACAACAACTGGTAAATCAAATATAGAATGAAACCTACATGAGACATTAAGTGTATTAAAGGGGCACATATGACACTAGCTGGTCTTGCCTGCGGAAAACTTCCAGAGCCTGAAAGCTTCTTACAGTGTTTATTCCAGTGCCAGACACACACAGGGAAAGAGCAAGAGGAGGACAGCATGATTTACCAGCATGTGAGAAAAACACTTACATTTGACTTAGGCCTGGAACCAAGTGAAGTTTATGAACTCCAAGGACTAATGATTTAGATAGATTTACAAATTTCGCTATCTAGTAATGCATATTACTTCTCCTATTTCTTTTATGCAAATTCTGTTTAAGTCTTGCTCTTTCATTGACTACCTTTAAACCTTTTGCTTTATAAACTGGTGCCAGTGTTACTGCAGCTCATTACTGACAGCCATGGGGAAATGCTCACTCATTTTGGGACAGATCTGACCCATTTATAAAGTTACACAATGAAACAACTTCCAATACACAGTTGGCACTGAGTTTATGCTTGTGGGCTGGTACACTTTAGACTGAGTGATGGGCATCAAAGTCCACATGGATACAACTGTGGCAAGGGTGGTCTGGGGGTACTTCAATTCCTGTATCTGACTGTGAGCCCAAGAATCTTTGTTACAGGAGCAAAATAAAAACCAATGGGCTGGGAGTTCTCCAACCCTGACATGAAGGGCGTTTGTGAGCATCCGTTTAGATTTGGGAGCTCTATGCCTTATTTTATTTTTATTTTTATTATAATATTGTGGGAACTAGCTTTCGCCATGTCCCACAGTAAGAAATGAATAAAATTTTTAAAACAAAAGCTCCTTTACACAGGAGTACTTAATACATAATACATATCACTGAAAAAATATACAAGGAGCCAGAACACACATGCATTAAGAGGCATAGGGACATAGGGTGAGGCAGGGTATTATCGTGGGTTATATAGCCTAAACTGAAAAATGAATATAATTCATAAATTATACTTTCAGGGCTTTGGCAATTGACGTATAATTGGGTGTGTGCGTTCTTCACCGGCTATGCAAGGGAACAATGAGACAACTCATACTGTGTGTCGGAAATTCCCGACACTATCTGGGTGGTAGGGGCATTATCTTTTCCCAGGAGATGTTTCATCACTCCTCCCTAGCGATGTTCCAGAACATTTTACTGATTTATTAATTTACAGCATTTACTTCTGCCTCATCCTAGCCTTCCGCTATTTACATTTTACCTCTAATGTGCAGCCTTAATACATAAACGCCCTTAGGTTCACCAGGTAACAGGGGGCACAATAACCATGCTTGTTTTAGACCCCTCTCTCAATTTGTTACAAGCATACCATTTTCATATATATACTACTCGTTTAGGCAGTTCTCCAAAATATCACCCAATAGGGTACACAAACATATGTTAAAAGACTAATCTTAGACGGAGCACATATACTTCAAACCACGACTGGTTGCATACTTTTATGTTTGGCTGTTCACACAAGAAAAGCAATCAACTTGTATTAGTTGCCTCAGTGAGCTATCCGCCTACTGCAACCACTTTAGTAGCATTAATTTCTTCAGGATAGCAGAGTAATACTTCTTTACCTTTCCCGATTTAGTATCAATTCTACTTGTCCCCCACTGGTCATTTCCATCTCTAATCCAATCTTCAGAAGCTCACAGGTGTCTGTTACTGCTGATGCCTAACTTTTCCCCGAGGCATACCTTACCGCAGCTTAACCCCCCGTTAACTCCCACGGGTAATCAGGCCTTTTCGCCCAAGATCTTAACTCCAAATGCTGCCACTGCCCTGGAGCAACTAGAGTCGTCCCCTTTTAATAGGAGGCGTAATCTCAGATCATCTCCTGCAAGGCTGGGTAAGGTCTTTAAATATTTGCCCAAAATTTCCCTTCTCATATCATCATACCTAGAGCAGTGCAGCAATAAATGTTGCACTGAGTCCACCAGTGCCTTGTCACATTTCTGGCACAGTCTAAGATTTTTTGGTATTTTTGCGTATCTCCCCTCTACTAGCGCTGATGGAAATAAATTGCTTCTAAAAAGCGTTAGCGCACGCCTATGGTGTGATTGGGGCCAATCTAGGTATTTCGGCCTAGGGCCATTAATTCTAAAACAAGGATACTCAGGAGCTATCCCCTGTGCGCGTATAGCTGCTGATTCCGTTTGGGCCTCTTGATCCAATAGCCTCTGTCTTATTTCGGCTGCAGCTTGGCCAAACGCCAAAGACCTTATGCGGTCTTTTGCCATACCTAGCCTTGCAAAGGCTTTCTCAATAGGGTGCAACCATATATCCAAGACTTTTTCTCCTAAAATAAATTGCATGAGCGAGTGGGGATTAGGAGGAAAAATCACTATTTTAAGCCAAAATTTGAATAATATCATTGACGCCTGGGACTCTATTGTTCTCATGTCCATCTCTGCTCTCAGAATCGCCCTTGGAGCACACAAGGGCAAGCCCAAAATGGTGCGCAGAAAAATATTCTGTGGGAGCTCAAGTCTATCGGTCAGCTCACTACCCCATACCGGCAGAGCATACAATAATTGCGGAATTACTTTGGCCTTAAAGAGGCGAAGGGCTGGAACAATTAGTTTTCCACCTCGTGTATAGTAAAATTTTATCAACGCCTTGGTAGTACTTCTAGCTTGTTGTAATACTGCCTTGTAATGAGGCTTCCAACTCCCAGCCGCATCAAATATGATTCCCAAATATTTAAATTCCTTAACCTGTTCAATAGCCCTTTCCTCAATAAGCCATCGGTGCACCTTTCGCGAGCCACCCCCCATCAAAACCTTCGTCTTCTCATAGTTGATAAGTAGCCTTTCCTGGTTACAATAAAGGGCAAGCCGCTGCATACCTCTCCTCAGTCCAATCTGTGTCATGGACAAAAGCACCGCGTCATCTGCATATAATAGCAAAGCCAGCCTCCTAGAACCTAATTTGGGGGCATGTAGCTCTACTTTATCAAAAAATGGGACCATATCGTTTAAATAGAAGTTGAAAAGGGCTGGAGCTAAAAGACAACCTTGTCGAACCCCCTTCTCCAAATTGATAGGTTTAGTTAAAGGGCGCCCTCTACCAGCTCTAACCCGTAGGGTGTTATTATTATGCAGTTTTATAATTAAGAAGAGCAGCCGCCCATCTATCGGGGTCTGTTTCAGTTTGATCCATAATTGCTCCCTATCGATAGAATCAAACGCAGCCCGTAAGTCTACAAAACAACAGAAAAGGGCGGGGGCTCTCTTTTGCTGCCCCACGTACTTATCAAATAATAACTTGAGAATGAATGCTTGGTTAGTTGTTGACTGGCCTGCTCTAAATCCGGCTTGTTCCGGATATATTATACCTGTTTCATCCAGCCAGGCCCCCAGCCTACCCAGCAAAAGTTTAGTGTATAATTTACCGATAATAGATAGTAAGCTGATAGGCCTGTAATTAGCCGGATCTAGCGTATCACCTTTTTTGAAAATAGGTGCCACTACACTTTGTAACCAGTATTTCGGTATCACTCCCGTAGCATTTATTGAGGTAAAAAGAGGGGCCAACAGACCTGCCCACCACCCTGGGTTAAGTTTTAACAGCTCCGGGGGGATAAAATCACTGCCCGGAGCTTTCCCATCCTTAAGGGAGCAAATCAGTTCACTGACTTCCTCAACTAAAACTGGCGGCCATTCCGGAAATCTATCCGCTGGCTGCATCTCTACTTGGGAAAGCCGAGGCTGTGGTTGGGAGAAGAGAGCTGTAAAGTAACCCTCCCATCTGGCTAGTGTGGGTGATTTCCCCAAGGGTTGACCCTTACTGTCCAAGGCCCCAGCGATCATTTTCCAAAAAACCCTGCTATCCCTTGCTTGTACTGCTTGTTGGAGCAAAGTCCATTGTGATTCAAAATAAGTTACTTTTTTCTTGAGCAGTAATTGCTTATACTGCTTCCTTTCGAATGCTACCCTATTTCTAATAGCCTCCAATGGATCCCTTTTCATCCTCCCAACCGTCCGTCGTAGCAGTTTCCTTGCTCTCACACAGGAGTCATCAAACCAAGCCTCCTGGGACTTACAAGGTACCCCGCCCTTTGGGAAAAAGGACAGCAACTGGCCGAAAGTCTTAGTCAGTGCTTCAAAAGCTGACACATCACCCTTAGTCGAGCTCTCCACCAATCCTCTTAACTCCTGACCCTGCCTCGACTCCATAAACTTCAAACATCTACCAACAAGTTCTGGGGACCATTTCTTCCTAACCCTTTCTTGCGAGTTATTTCCCCGCCGCTGTTCATGGTTTCCCTGTACTGAAGCTCTTTTACCCAAAAGGGAGTCCCTAATCTTAAGGACCATGGGGGAATGTTCTGTTTCCATCGAGGCAAAAATCTTAAGTTCTAGAGCATCATTTACAAAACTTTGTTGAGTCATGAAATAATCTATTACACTCATCCCACAGGCAGACAAAAAGGTGAAATCCCCCTTAAGATCACCGTGTACCTTCCCATTCAGGATTTCCAGATCTAATCTCCTTAAGAACTGGTGCAAAAGCGGGGCCCTTGGGCACACGAACTTATCCCTTGAACACCGGATGTTATTATATGGGGGGATTATTATAGAATCCAACAATCCCCCACTCCTTTCACTGGCGGGATTTCCCATTCGTGTGTTCAAGTCCCCTCCAAGAATTAACATCACCCCAGGGAATCTCATATATGCAGCCTGGATTGCATCCCCCATTTGCTCCCAAATATCTGGGGAGTAATATGCTGACATTGCAGGGGGAATATAGACATTGGCAAGAAGAATATCCTTGCCCTCCCCAGTCACACAATACCATAGGCAAAACTGGGAATCCACTGAGGCAAGCAATTCTGTTCTTGTAAACAATGCATCTCGAGAGAAGAAAGCCAGTCCTCCACTAAGCCTCCCCCTTGTCTTAAAAGATCTCGCCGGGGAGGCATGCACCTCATAGCCGAGCTCTATGCCTTTACCATCATCTTTAGACCATGTGGAGAGGCAGCTTTAAGTAAAAGTTGCTCACTTTCCACTGCTAGTCAATATTTGTCCTCTTCTCCCACTCCCACAAAATATCCAACGGCGCTCAAGTAACCGAGTCTACGCAACCCAGCAACTGCCAATGTGTTTAATTATCTCCAAAGCACTGGAAAAGGAAGTTGAACTCTGAGGTCAGAGAATATTAAGTGTGAGGGGTGAGAGCATGTGTGTGTATGTACGAGTGTATATGCAAGATACGAGGATGTGCAGTGTGTGATCAATTCAAGTGTGTGTGTAGGAGGGGTGAGCACGTGTGTATAGCATGTAATCCATCAATTTAAATATGAGGGATAAGAACACGTGTGTGACGTTTGAATGAGTGAGGGGATAGCACACGTGGCTGAGTGCGAGGTCAGTGTTCGTGCAGTGGCCATGGTGGGTGTCTCATGAAAGAGGTTGTGTGTTCGCTCCCAGGTAACATGCACCTCCACATGGAAACATCACCCCTGCACAGAGCAACCAGTGAAAATGCAGGTTGCTCCACGTGGTGTCAGGTAGAGAAATGGGTGAACCCCCGCATGCACTCGCAGTGTTGTTCTGTCTGCGGCCAGCTTATGCGTTATTATTAAACTTATGTTCTCAACAGAAGGGGATATTCTGCAAGTAAAAAACTCCAGTTTAAGAACCTAGTTAAAGCGGCACGCCAGCTGTACTCAACATTAATGTGACAGTAAACTGTGTTATGGCAACTTTCTCACACCCTCCTATTACTGTAGAGATACTGTATCTCTAATCAAACATTAGCTATTTCAAAGTAACCTTCACCAACTAGAAAGTCAAGCAAGCATTTATTGAAGTATCAGACCAATCTACACCTTTTTTCCTCATTCATTAATAAAAAAAGAGTACAGCTCAATTGAAATTAAACTGCATACATTCCTCATCATATATTGTTCAGTAACCATTCCACACATATGCAGTTTAGTTTCAGTTAAGTCATACTCTTTTTTATTAATGAATGAGGGAAAAAGAATGCGTAGATTGGTCTGACACATAATAAATGCTTGACTCAGTTTCTTTCTAGCTGAAAGGGATGTCTCCCTTTCATTTGTGAAAGTTACTTCAAAATAACGAATGTTTTATTAGAAGTACAGTATTTCTGTTATAATAATAGGGGATGAGAAAGCCACCTTAACATACAATTTACTGTTTTGTTAATGTTTGAGTTTAACATGTTAATGTTATTGTTATGTTAAGATTTGGGATAAAAGTTTGAGGGGGTGGGTGTTTTTAGGGGTTTTCTAGAGGTTTTAATCTTTTGCTTTATGGTCATTTTAATGTAGTTATTTTTGCGTGTTGTAAGCTGCCCTGAGTTGCCATGGGCATGAGGGAGCAACAAACAATTTGGAATGCCACCTTAACTGGGCTCTTAAACTGGATATTTTTGATACTTTGATAATCGTATTTATAAATCTGAGAATACTCTTTTATATCTGCTTGTTTTACCATTAGATTTACTAAAGTTACTATGAAAGAAACTTGCTTGTTTTAAAAGAACGATCAGTAGTATTGTCACAAAAAGGAAGCACAGCTTTTTAAACAATTTATAAAAGAATATCACAAAGAAGTATTGGATGAGTCATCTCCAATCTCACCCTCCCCAGGGCAACAACCATATTATGTTTTGGGTTTGGTTTTTTTTGTTGTTGTTTTTTAAACCAGCTTTCCTGCCCCCATCTCCAATTAACACGCACCCTAGCAGAAAACAAAAGTTATTAAGATGTTTGTAATGACATAACTTTGAAAGGTTTAACTGGAAAACCACAACTCAAGTACCACCCATTTTTATGGGAACCGGAAGCAAGTTCCCCACGTTGCTACCAGGCTTGAAAACTTGCCCAGAGACTTTCATGATGAAACCAAAGAATCCTACAGAAAGTTACGCTTCACAAGCGGCAGCTCTTTGACTGTCATTAATTTCTAAACGGTTCGCGTTGTGTGTGTGTGTGGGGGGGGGGGTTTGATACGGCTACTACTTTCCCCCCCGCGTCGGGTGGCGCTGCCTCATACTTACAAATTTGGGTTTCTTGCTGTTCCCACCGTCCCCCATCGCCGCTTCCTCGGAGCTAGAGCCGCTGCCCCAGCCCGGCGCGGGGGGTCCCCTTCTACGGAGCGGCTTGTTCTCCCGGGTCCCGCCGGGGTTGGGCGGCAGCGAGGGAAACGCTTCGCTGAAATGCTGCAAGTGTCGCTGCCCGGGCCGGCGCCGCGGCTCCATTTCTCCCCCAACGGCCCCTGGCCCTGATCCCAGCCGCGATTAGTGACTTTGCCAGGCGGGGCTCGCGCTGAGGAACGTGCCCGAAAAAAACCCACCAATCCCGGCCGCTGCCTTGTTCCCCGGCCGCTGACACAACTATCCACCCTGCCTGCCTGCCTGCCCACCCGAGCGAAACTACTGCGACCCCCGCGCGCGCCCCCGAAACAAATTTGCGCCCGAGCCCTGTTACACCCTCCTATCCAAATCCTCCCGCCAGTACCCGGCCCACCCACCTACCTCCGCACCTAGCCAATCCGCCTTCGCCCTGCGCAGTCCTGCCCTCTTATTGGTCCAGGGAAGAATCAATCGCTCCAGCCAAATCAGCTGTTCAGCAATTGGCATTTCCGACCTCCCTGATCTGCCTTCTTTCCTCGTGGAGAACTACAGCTCCCAGAAAAGCAAACGTATTGCAGGAAAGAAAGGCGCGGACTTTTCCTTTGGAATTGCATGCTGGGAAGCTTCTCCAAAATAATAATAAATGTAGTTTCTTTTCATTTGCAGTGAGGTTTCTCAGCCTTGAGTTCATTGTAACCAATGATGTAACCAAGCCAAGCACGCACATGGGATCTGCATCTTCGTGAATGTTACACTCCTTGTCTTTTCCTCCGTTCACCTTCCTTCGTTTCTTCGCCCCTCCCGTCCCCCCATTGGAAGTCCTAGAGCAGGGACTCTATTCCACGACTTTGTAAAGCGGGCGCTATATAAATGCTTGCTAATACTAATGATAATTGCGCTCCCATTGTCAATGGTAAGGAGGGGGGGCGAGACTGAGATGTTCACAGTTTTGTCACCCAACTCTCCTAGCTTCAGGCTTGCAGAAAAATATATAATTATTTATTTATATTGTTATTATTATAAGCATTTATATAGTGCCAGTGATGTACCTGGCACTTTACAAAAAACAAGGTAGACATGGTCCCTGCCCAAGAGCTTACAATCTGAAAGTTGGAAACCAGGCACTAGAAAGCTTTTCCAAGACCTTGGGCATCTTTAGACATAACTCCTAAGCACCATAACAATCCCAACACCAGTTTGGCCACCTGCTGAACACGCAATGTGAACACCATTGCATCACAAGAACAATTTGCATGTTCCAGCTGAACACCTGGCCAACATTGTGTCTAATGATATCACATGGCGTGTTAGCAGGTACAACAGGGAATGAGGTGACCGCTTTTGTGCTGAGATCAGGTGGGATTTGCTCCAAGATTTGCTCCAAGATGGGCTGTGTGTCTAAGCAGCGCCACATGGTGAACACAGAACTAAACTGGTGTTCATATCAAGGTCAAAACACACATTCAAACACCGATTGACATTATGTCTAAAGACACCCATAGTTAATTGATATTAATTAAGACCGTATAAGCAGTGTTCCTTGTGTTGAACAGTTGTGTTAAAAGACCCAGTACAGCTTTTATATGAGACCTGTAGAACAGAGACGCTTATAATCTAAAAGGTAGGACACAAATGGAGAGACAGATTACAGTACACATTAATGAAGTTGAGGATTTGCAGGTGCAAGCAGTTAGCTTAGTCAAAGAGAAGAAGGGAGATCAATGTTTTCTTTTGTACCTGTGCCAGGGCACAGGCCCAAATAACCCAAGGAAAAGGGAAAAGAAGTAGCCAAAAGGAAGTAATATAGGCTCAGATGAGGGAATCTAGCCAATGAGAAGGGTTGGGTAAGCAACACTAAAAGTGCCGTCAGCTGCTCTTGAACATGGAGGAGTGGGGCAGGGCAGTGCTAAACTAAATTGGAGATGTTTTTTATAAGAGCCGAGGAAGCAGTGTTTTTCTTTGTTTCCTTGAATTATTATGGTTTCAATGTTTCAGATTTGTTTATATTCTATTTGTGTATTGTTCCCCCCCCCCCCCCCCCATTTGTATTTAGTAACTATTTGAATTATTTTAAAAGCATTAGTGGGAGAATGGATTTTTTGTGAGTTTCTTTTTTTCTATTTCCTTAAAACCGTTGTATTCTGAAAAGGCTTGCTCTGTTTGTTGTTTTCTGGTCATTCAAAAGAAAAGGTTGTTTCTACGTGTGAACCTTGCATTGCTGTTTGTTTTTTTTTGTTTTTTTAAATGCGTTTATGGTGGTGCTTGGCTTTTTTTTCACTAACTAACTGAGGTTTTGCGAACTTATTTTCTTGTTTTGTTTGTGGCCTGGTTTATGCAGGGGGAGAGAGAGAGAGAGAGAGGCATTTATTATAATAGCATTTATATGCGGCCCTCTTCTGTTGCAAGCATCTTGGGCGGCTAACATCATTTTAAAACATATAATGCTTCTATGTGAATTTTATTATTGTTGCTTCCTGTACAAAAAGGGTTATATGACACTTTTCATTTTTTCTCCATTTTTTAAAAACTATGGTATGTCTGGAAAGTGTGTTCCGTTCATGCTCGTGGTCCATCTGTGAGGTTTTGGGGTCATATATGTTTCCTACAATGATTACTTGCGTTTCAAGGATTGTTTCCCCCCACCACCACTGTCCTTGCTAAAATATTGTTGTGTTTGGCTTTCTCAATGTCTCTTTCCATTTGCATGTTTTAACTCAAAATATATTGACATACATTGTTGGCTTTTTCTTGTCTGTGCAGTCTTGTTGCTCACTTTCTGTAGTTATTTGTGAAAAGTGAACTTACTAACCATGTGTAGTTTGGTTTGAATATCTTGTAGTGAGACTATATGTTACTTTTTAATGTAATAGAAAAGGAGGGGGATGGTTATGTAAAATGGCTTGGAGTATTCTATTATAAACTCTGTAGTTCACAATGTTTTCACCACACCAGTTCAGTGTCTATTAGTTTAAGAGATAGGAGGCAGTTGCTGTGTTGATCCCAAATGTAATAGATGCCAGCAAAGTATTTCAGGTGAAGTCTTATTGTTCCGATTTCTGTTGTTGAGAGCTTTTGAGTTCACCCTGACCGCACTTCTCTTCCCAACTTCTATATGGTATTTGGAGCATGTATTAACGTTCAAAGTGACTTCTAGTAGAAAAAATATCTCTATCTTGTTTAACCGTGCTCCACTGTCTTGAAAAAACATACATTAATTGTGTCTTGGTGATTTCTGGAGGGGATAAACTAACATGAAATAATACAGGATAGTTATTTAACCCTAGCTGGAAAAATCTGGGGTTAAAAAAAAATCACCTGGGAGACTGAGCATGTGCGAGTGAGAGTAGCTGGGTCACGTGAGTGCTTCTCCAAACCGTGGCTGGAAGAGGTCTCAAAAGAACTGTTAAAGAAAACAAACCTCCAGAAAAGTAAGAGAAATGGCAGGGGAAAGCAGGGGGGGCGAGACAGTAAAAGAAACCCGCTGGAGTGATACTGCAGACAGAGGTCTGGTGAAAAGGCTAGAGGGGAGGCCTCATCAAAAGAGAGGAAAAAGATGGCGCGGGGGCTGTAACAGAGGGGGAAGAAACCCCAGACAAGACTGAGCCTGAGGAGGAAGCAGAGCGGTGGGGGCTATAACAAGGAAAGAAGAAACCCCAGATGAGACTGAGCCTGAGGAGGAAGCAGGGGGGAAAACAATAAAGGTGCTCCTCCTTGAAATGAAAAGGGATTTCAAAAGGGATATGAACAAATTGAGAGACTCAGTGGAAGCTAGAAATAAAAAGCTGGAAAGGCTGGGGCATAGAATTGACACAGAGGAGAGAGTCTCCTCATTGGAAGACCAGGCGGTGAATACTGTAGAGCAGGCCACAAACCTCCAGGAGAAGGTGCAGATTTTGATGCTAAAAACTGAGGACCTAGAGAATAGGTCACGGAGGAACAACTTAAGATTTGTGGGCTTCTCTGAAGGGGCTGAAACTCAGGATGTAAAAAAGCTGCTGTGGGATTTCCTAAGGGAACAATTCCTAGACGATCAGCAACTGCAAAATCCAGAAATCATCAGGGCCCGTAGAACAGGGAGACAGCCCAATAAAAACTTTCGAAGACCCAAAACCATCATAGCCAAGTTCATGAGTTATAGTGTGAAGGAGAAGCTACTGAAAAAAGCCAGGATGAGAAAGGAAAGAAAATTCAGGGAGGAGACCATAAAGATCTTCCCTGATTATGCCATGGAAACTATGGCTAAAAGAAGAAAGTGGGGAAAATACTTTCCCAAACTAAATGAAAGAGAATAGAAGCCGGTTTTGATGTTCCCAGCAAGAATGGTCTTGAATGTGAACGGGAAACATAAATGAGTTATGGATACAGAAGATCTAGAGGCCTTTCTACACTTACCTCCTACTGGACATGACTGACTTGTCTATAAGAAGGGAAGGAAAGATCATTTACTATGAAAACGAAAAACTTGGGTCAAAAATGTAAAATAAGTCTCATTTGAGACTCTAACTGTGAAAGGTTTGGAGGGGGGTAAAGTTCTCGCGTTAAAGTTGTACGTTCTTTTTTACTCTTTTGGGAGAAGAAGCACAGTAATGCTCTGTGGATGTGCAAGAGGGGAAAAGGTGGGGGGAGTAAGGGGAACAGATTAGGAGGGGGAGGGAGATGTGGGGGAGGGGCGTGTAAGGGCCTTTATGTTGGGACAAGGAAGGTTAGTAGGGCATGTGTACCAAAGTTCACTAGTGTTTATGGTAATCAAGCAGCAGTAAAGAGTAAATGGAGACAAAAGCATAAAGAGGGACTCAAAGATTATGGCTAGCCTAAACATGTTATCCCTCAATGTGAGGGGCCTTAACTCACCAGTCAAAAGGAAAAGAGTGAGGGAACTGCTAAAGGAGAATAAGATAGATGTATTCTGTCTGCAGGAAACTCATTTACTAGAAAAAGAGGTGCACAGATTTGCGAACAAAAGCATGGGACTATTGGAAGCCTCCTGTGCCAACAAGAAAAAAGCTGGTGTTATAATAGGCATGAATAAAAGATGTGAATTCAAACTGGAGAACAGTATAAAAGACACAGAGGGTAGATTTTTGCTAATAACAGGACAAATACAAAGCATATGGCTCACTATTGTAAATATGTATGGTCCCAACAAAGACCAATTAAGCTACTACAAGAAATATATACCACTTATAATTCAGAACACCAAGGGGACACTAATCATCATGGGAGACCTGAATACTCCCCTAACAAGCCTAGATCTTTCAAAGACCATTCCTATGAATAATAAGCAAAGGTATATAAGAGAGATATTGGATTCACAAGGCATATTAGACATATGGAGGCATAAAAATAAAAAAAGTAGAGAGTACACCTATTATTCTCAAGTACATAACTCATACTCCAAAATTGACCATGTACTCATGTATAAAAATGACGTAGGGAAGTGTCTGGCAGCATATATAATACCCTTAGTATTTACTGATCATAACGCAATAGGGATCAAAGTGAGGTTGAATAGCAAGGCTCAGTGGGATAAACCGCAGTGGGGTTTTGATAGGTCTCTGCTTAAGAATCCTGAAGCCAGAATAAAAATTGGGGAAGAAATTAAAGAATACATAGACCTAAATAAGGGATCAGTACCACAAGACTCCATGTTCTGGGAGGCAGCTAAAGCCACTCTGAGAGGCAAAGTAATAGCTCTGAGAGCGCACATACAAAGGAAAAAAAGAGAAGCAAGGGCAGAGATATATGCAGAACTTAAAAGATGGGAAGCTATAAATAAACATACCCCCTCAAAAGTAGTAGCAGGGAAACTGCAGAAAATAAAGGAAAGAATAAACACGCTAGAACTAGAAAAAACCACAAAACAATTGAAATGGGTGAAATTTTATTATTTTAATAATAGCAACAAAGCAGGGAAAGCGCTGGCACAATTGGTAAAAGCACAGCAGAAGAAAAACATAATTACTAATATTATGACAAAGGGTGGCTCAGAAGTACACCGTTAAGAAGCAATACAGGAGACCTTCTTGGAGTTGTATAGGAACCTATATAAGTCTGTTTCCCTGAGGAAATAAAACAATTTATTAGTGAATTAGAAATGCCTAGGTTAAATAGAGCACAGCTTAGCTTCCTTAATTCCTTAATCTCAATAGAAGAGGTTTCAGATGCAATTAAAAGTGTATGAAACCAATAAAGCCTGTGGGCCAGATGGGGTCCCAGCAGAACTTTACAAAACTTTTTGCAAGGAGGTAGCCCCACACCTGGCAGCAGTATACAATGAAATTCTACAGACAGGGAAAATGCCACCTACTTTTTATGACACCCAGATTACACTAG
Organism: Sphenodon punctatus; assembly: GCA_003113815.1. Taxonomy (NCBI): domain Eukaryota; kingdom Metazoa; phylum Chordata; class Lepidosauria; order Sphenodontia; family Sphenodontidae; genus Sphenodon; species Sphenodon punctatus. The sequence continues at coordinate 2,697,840 of QEPC01013045.1, forward strand.
TGCTCAAACTAGGAAGGCCAGCGAATGAATGCGGTAGCTATAGGCCAATTTCCCTCCTGAATAATGACTTTAAAATATTTGCAAAAATTCTGGCCATTAGATTGGCAGCAATAGCAGGGGAGTTCATACATTCTGATCAAGCTGGATTTATTCCCTGCAGACAGGGATCTGACAACATTAGAAAAGTGATAAATTTGCTTCACTCCCAGGAAATAAGGAATACTACCTCGAGCTCCATGATTATCTCAGCTGATTGCAGAAAAGGCGTTCGATTACGTACAACATAAATTTCTCTTTGAAATGCTAAAGATGGGAATAAGGACCAACTTTCTAAAGTGGGTAATAGCAATCTACGCCCATCCCAGATCTCAGCTTAAAATCAATGGGAAAATAACAAAAGATACAGAGGGGCACAAGACAAGGGTGCCCGCTGTCATCCCTACTGTTTGATATGGCTATTGAAGGGATGGCAATGGCAATTCGTCAAAATAAAAATATTAAGGGAATGGTGGTAGGCCAGAAAGAGTATAAGCTATCCCTATTTGCAGATGATTTAATTTTGTACATTAGTGAACATGTGGGAACGTTGCCACACCTTATGCTAACTATTGATAGTTTTGGAAGGGTGTCGGGGTATAAAATGAATAATGAAAAGTCACAAGCACTTATATTTGCTCAATCGGAGGAAGAACTGAAGGAACTTAAGGAAGTCAGTCCATTCCCGGAAAAGCCTAATGGGATTCAGTACCTGGGGGTAACAATAACACAAGTGCAAGGACCTCTATAAGGCCAACTTCCCTGTAACACTGGAACAGGTTAAAAGGGACTTTGAAAATTGGAAAAAGGTGGAGTGTTCCTGGCTTGGGAGAATCAAGTTATTTAAGATGATTGGACTGCCCAAGTTCTTATACAAATTACTGGCCCTTCCCATAAAATTGCCAAAATCCTTTTTTAAGCAAGTAGATGAAATGGTTAAGGAACTAATCTGGAGGGGAAAGAAACCAAGAATCAAAAAAGACACAATGTTCATTGCTAAGGAGGACTGGACACACCAGATATAAAACGTGATTATAAGGCTGCAATCCTGAGAGCGATACAGTATTGGTACCATTGCCCACAACAACCGGAATAATGTGAGATAGAAAGGGAAATAATTCAACCAACTTCCCTGGCAGAATTGTTGGTAGATGAGGGCAAGTTGACTGGAGAGGGAGTCAGAGAGCACCCATTTGCGAAGCCACTACTAATAACATGGAAAAGAGTGATAGAGGAAATTAGGTATAAAGGGTACAGCAACACCATACATGCCAATAAGACAAGTAGTGATGAGGGAATCACGGATAGCCCATGACCTACTTCGACAGTTAGAAAAGAAGGAAGTTAAAAGGGCAACACAATTATCCAACAAAGGTAAATTTAAAACAGAAGAAATAGAGAAAATAACGCAGACAAAAGTGGACACACTTCAATACCTGCAGCTGAGAAGTGTATTCGGGCAACCATGTTTAAAAGAAGCCTTTGCTAGGGAACCTAAGGAAATAGAAAAGACCTTATTTAGCCTAACGGGAAGCAAGGGCAAACTTTCTAAAATTTATAGATTTCAGGTCTGGATAATATACCCCCCCAAGCACCCATATTTATCAAGATGGGGAAAAGACCTCAATAAGCAATTCACAAAAAAGGATAAAGAAATTATATGGGGGCATTTGAGCACCTGTGTGTCTGCTTTGGCAGTCAGAGACACACAACTGAAGGTCACCACTAGGTTTTACCTGACCCTGGTACAGCTCAGGAATGAGGGGAGGGGGCGGACAGATATGGGAGGGTGTATGCTGGAAGGGCTGTGGCTTACAGGCGGATCTACTGCATTGTCTGTGGGAATGTGTATATGTAAAGGCCTTTTTGGAGTAAAATATGGAAAATTTTGAACAAAGTAAACAAGGGGGTGGTACCTTTCAGACCAGAAATTGGGATTCTTGGCCTCTACCCTAATAATAAATCACTAAAAACACACCAGGAGGCATTGAGGACTCTGTGCTTGGCTGGAGTAAATATAATAGCAAGACATTGGAAGACGGAGGGCCCCTTACCTTTTCAAGAATGAATCTGTTGAATATGGTACTTACTTACAATGGACAAGATGATGGTAAACCTGCAGGACAAGAAGCTAGAAAAAGAGGAGAAAAATGAAAAAGCAAGGGAAAAGAAAAAAAAAACTTTGAGGCAAAGTGGCTTAATATATTACGAGCCATTGAAGGAAATGAACTACCAAAGAGTGACTGGATGCTGTTGTTTGACCGATACATTTGAATTGACGACCTCGCGTACCGCCTTGTATGGGTAATAGAACAAACTGATATTGTAAAGTTGATGAAAATACTATGTACAATGCCATTGAATATCAATAAAAGAGTTTAGTTTAAAAAAAAAAAAGGGAGGGGGAAATCACCTATGACACAATGTATTGGGGTAACTTTTGTCACAGGGTGTTCCTTGGTGGTGGTGGGTTTTTAAAAAAGATTAATGGTAACCAAATGTCTTTTGGGGTATATTATGCACTTGGGTCCAAGTATCAGTGTCTAAAAGGGCAAAGTTGAAGAGCCACTAACTTGTAAGGTTTCATGAAAAATGTGCACCCGAGGGTAGGAGGTAGGAGAAAACTCCCAGAAAATGGAGCAGGTTTAAATTTCAGAGATGTTGCAATATCACAGTTAAGTATGGAGTTGAATGCAAACATTCAGTTTGACAACACACAAGCTTACTGCAACAGAATTATTAGTCAAACTGAGTTGCTGTTACTCATGACCACTTCTTTGTAATACATAGAAGCAGTAGAGCAAGTTGCAATACTGAAGCTGCAAATATCTTAAGCCCAGGCTTGAGTCACACAAAATACCTGTTTAGTGTTGCCTTAATAGACAATTTACTGTCATGTTGGAGTTGCAGAATAATTTGGAATCCTGTCTTAACTCGGCTTTAAGCCACAGGTTTTTTTTACTTATGTAATGTACAATAGGGATGGGAAATTATATTGAAAATTGGGATTGGTTCAAAGTTGTAACGACACAAATATGAGTGGGTAGGGTAGGATTGGGGCTGAAAAACAACATGTGGGTACATGGAACCCAAGTTGTAAGTGAGCACATGCGAGGAGGCGCGCAGAGCACCGCGGGGGTGGCTCTGCCCCCCACGATGTCCCTGAGAGCAGCGCAATGCCCTCAGCAACAGCTGTCGTGGCAACCGGACACAGCAGCGTAGCCCCCTCTGCCGCTTCGGGGAGTGGGTCCCGGACCGTGGACTGCGGGAGAGCCTGTACTCTCCTGGCGGGGAGGCCCCGAGGCCTGACAGCAACTTTCAATACATATTAGATTGTATTGGGAATCAGTTTGACTGCCAATCAATACAGCCTAAGTCCAATTCCATGATCAAAAAATCTGCAGTTTGCAAGCAGAGTTAAGGCTCTTGCAAATTCAGTCATGCACTAAAAAGTATGGCGATTGCAAGTTAAGACTCGTGCTTTCTGTACCATATTAGCAGTAAAGATCCTGTACAGTCTCTCATATTGTGCTCACTTACAACTTGGACTCCATGCACCCACATTTTGTCTTTCAGCCCCAATCCTCTTCATCTGCACCCCTCTATCTACTCGGTCCCAACCCTTTAACCAAGAATTCGTGTCTCTTACCTTCCAGCCTCTCCACCCCATTCAAATCCAGTAGGCTCCACTCCCTTCAAAGGACAGCTCAATAGTCCTGGTTCCCAGCATGTTACCCTCAACCCTGTTCTCAACCTTGTAATGGACAACTCAAGAGTCCTGCATCCAAGTCATCCCACTTCCCTCACAGAGAAGTCAAAAGTGCTGGGAAATGCAAATGTTCATCCGTATGTCATGTGAAACAGAAGTAAGGGGGTATGGAATGACCAAAAAAAAAGGAGAGGAAGTTGAATTACAGGGAGCAGGGAGGCTATTGGGAGTCAAAGGATATGGAGTTAGCTATGGTATGTGGGTAAAACGATAGGATTGCTCCCCCTCAATCCCATCAATCTTCTGAATAGGTTATTTCACTCAAAACCTTGTTGTAATGATTGCTACCTTCTCCTGTCTTTCCACCCACTTGCTTAAACTTGGACGCTGTTTGTATTTCCCCCTGACATTCCACTTCATACATCTGGTGCCTTCCCTGTGTGCTCCCAAAGATGCACCTGTGTTGTAATTCATAGTCACACAGTTGGATGCTGGAATGACAATAGTATGCATTTAGAAATTAGCATTGCTGTTGCTTCCATTTTTTCCAACGGCCATTCCATTTTATTAATTTCAATCTGCACCCAGCTTAAAGTTTTAATTCAAGAGTTGCATCTGACTGTACCCAGGCTTACTGTGCTCTGGGAGGGCAGTGGGGACTAGTGGGTAAGAGGGAGGATTGAGAGAGGAAGGAACTGCCCAGCCAAACCCAACATGCTCCCTCCCACCAAGGATTACCTGTCCCCCGCTGCTACCCCCCCTCAAACCCCTTCATTTCAAAAGCATTTCTGGCTGACACTGAGGGAGCTGCTGCTTCAGATGTTCCCACAACTCTGTGGCTTGCTGCCACCATGTTAATTTTACCTAGTTGTTGAAATTAACAAACCAGCAGCAGAACTGCTGGTGTAATGCAGGTTGCTGGAGGGCCTCCCTAGCCTAACATTAGTTTTTCACAATCCATATCTTTAAAACTACTAATGGGATTTATATTGTTTTTTAAAAGGCTGGGCCTGTATGCTGGGCAGGGGTCCAGGGGAGGCAGAGCTCGGGGTAGAGGAACCACGTTGGGGAGGGAGATAGTGGCCTTCCAGCACGTCTGCCTGGAACCTGCCTCCCCCAGATGGAACCGATTCTGATATTCCCATCACAAATATACAATAAGTCTAAGCACTCCTGGGGTATAGGGTAAAGTCTGCTTAAAGGTATGTGGAAATAAATGGCTCAGCAGGCACTTAAGGTAAGGAAGTTATGTATCTGGCTTGCAGAATCAGCCGTTGAATTTGAGCACACACCCTCATCTCTGCTGCCTTCCTTTTCACACGGCTTAATCACTCCCCAGTAGGTTTTGGACCCAGAAACTGGAAATAGGTCAAAGAAAAAACAGCCATGGCCCTCATTTTGCTCTCAGGCCATGACCCCGGGCTTGTGCTAGAGTGTGTACTATCCTGCCTGTCAACAACTGATCACATAAATTAAAATGTTTTTCAGCTACACAGTATTAAAAAGCCTCTTACATTTTTAGATGTTTATACTTCAGAAGCTGGCATTTTAAAATTGAAAACAAGTCCTTATGGAACATGGGGAGGGCAAACACTTATAGCTTTGCTTGCATGTTTTTTCCCCTCTTGGCTTAACTTGCTTTTTTAAATATAGGCCGTTTTTAGACGAGCGCGGCGGCGCCCGCGCTTGTTTCTTTAAAAAGCCGGCAGCTCGTTCTACACGAGACGCTGCCGCCGAATACGCGCATGCGCGGCCGACGCGCATCCATTTCCGTGCGCGAACTGACCGGGTCGGCGATCGAGGCTGGTCAGACGCGGCTGGAAATGGATGCGCGTCGGGCCGCACATGCGCGTATTCGGCGGCAGCGTCTCGTGTAGAACGAGCTGCCGGCTTTTTTGGAAACAAGCGCGGGCGCCGCCGCGCTCGTCTAAAAACGGCCATAGTCTCTGGAGTGTTAATAGATGTCTTTTCTTATGAGACTTCCTAGCAATATAACCCAGTGATTTTTATAACATTCCCCACTAATGGTGCAGACCTCCTTCAACAGAAATGGATGGCAAACTCTATTGACTGCTGTGATAGATGATTGTGCCCTTAGTGGTGATTACCATTTTACGGTGGTGCGTGAACTCGCAGGTAACCTGCTAGAATCTGTTGTCCACATGGCACCAGAAGCTCTCTAATGAGGCTTTGATTGGTGTTGCATGTGAATGATGCAATCTGAGTTCCAAACCCACTTTAAATTCGGATATGACAGTAAGAGGTGATCTAGCCATCAGATTTGTGTTTAAAGCAGGGCTGGAGCTTGAATTGCCTCACTTGCATCCAACAATGATCTGGGGCTCATTAGACTTCTTCCAGGGCCCCACGGACATTGGATTCTAGCAGCTTATGTGCAAGTTCCCCCACTGCTTATCATAAATATGGGAATAATTAATGCCACAGTCTCACAATACATGAACAGAGCCATTACTTTTACATTGAAGAATCCTCTGCCTGTGCAGGCCCAGACTGCAGAATTGCGTCTCAGATTTTTATTGCAGAGAAAATGCTTAGTGGCTTTTAATCTCTGTATTCCCGAATGCCAAAATGTCAGGAACAGTGCTGCTGTCATAGGCCACTGTCTCGGAAATATATTTGTGTAGGTGGGTTTGCCCACCTAGCATTGCTGTCAATGAATCCTGTGTCTGGGTACAAGCTTCTGACATGCATCATCCTTTGCAAGACTGGGGTCGTACTATTGCAGAGAAATTAGTTAGAGTAGGAGTTGGAAGCAAAATTATTTTATGAATATTTCCTCTTAAACCACAGTAATGTATTTGTGCTGTGGTAGGTTCCTCTAGGGCCTTTTACTCTGAATTCAGATTGAAATTCTTCATGGGGAGTATAATTAGCTCAACACTGTTTAATGTCATGCTTAATGATTTCCTAGTATGTTTTGATTAGGAAGTTAATCTGCCTGGATGTTCAGATGATAGAGCTGTTTAAATGGAGAGCAGGGATCTTTCTTGTACAGTGAACTTCTTAATTGTGCTGTTGTATCAAGCAATGGATTGTGCCAATAGAACAGTCTGAGTACTTTACTGAATCAGTAGGGGAAAAGGAAAAGAGCAGTTTATTGGACATGTGGCAAAAATACAGCTAGCTTTTATGAAGTCAAAAGCAAACTAATTTTAAACTTAATGTTTTAGCAGAGAATTTAATTTAACTTGTTCAATAGTGCTATTTATTATTCTAACAGGAGCTGAAATAATCCGTGGTTTTTTAATTTCCCTAATCCAACTCAAGTATTTCCCTTAACAAACACTTCATTCTAGCCCATGTTTTCAAAAAGTATGAATCTGAAATTTGATTTTGGTTTTCAACTTGGTTTTGAATTAAGCCAATAAAACAACATTGAAGTAATCAAACACAACCAATACATTTATTTTTAATAACCAATTACTGAATAATGAATTGCCCAAAAAAGGCCATATACTGAATACCAAAAATCTCAGGCTCTTTGCATATTCATATTGCTGCTCAAATTTGCACTTTTGAATTCGAGATGGTCTTTCTGTTAAACTTCAGCACAGGTATTTCTGGTCCATTTTATAGCTTTGAGGCCTCAGGAAGTGGTACTTCCCAACACAAATAAAAGTAAATGCCTCATCCTCACGCCAAACAGCTTAAGTCTAATTGTAAACATGTAGTGGTGCAAGTGACATCTATAGTATAGAATGAGAAGAGGATCTTAACATCATCGTGGTACAGCTATTTTTATGCAAGGGAGACCAGGGCATACATCCCAGCCTCAAATTTTCAAAGGCCCTGTGCGTATCAGGATCAGTGGTGACAGCGCTCCTGGAACCTCTCAGGAGTGGCAGTGGGGCCACATCTGGCAGCCCCCCAGGGCAGAAACTTGCTGCAGTATATTATCCACCTCCTGTTCCAATGACTGTCCACACATTTCCCCCACCATGCAGCACAATGTGCTAACTTGGGTTCCTACACAAAAGTTTCTACTACCATTAATCTCCATCCCAGGCTCCACCAAGATAAAGGCCAGCCCTAGCCTTGACATCATGCCTCAGCAAAGTGGTAGGACATTGAGGAACAGGTCCGTTTCACATTAGAGGAGAAATCACTAACAAAAAGTCAAGGTTTTTACTTCAGATGCAATCCTCACTCCATTGAAATCAATAGATAAACTTGTACTGACTTCAACATTCAGAATTGCGACGCCAGTGCGAAATACTGAAGTTAGTACAAGTTTAACTATTGATTTCACAGGAGACAGAATTTTTTGTTGTAGCTGAGGATACCACTTGCAAGTATTGGGACAATGGTGAAATTGGCTTTAAAATCACAAGAACAATTAGGAAAAGCTTTTTGGAGTTCAATTGTACTGAAAGCACAATTTTAAAAATTCCAATCAGTGAGAAAAATGAGAGAGCTAAAGAAATAAGTATGGCTGCACAAGGAGCTTTCTAATGAGCTGAGAATTAAAAAGAACGTGTAAGAAATGGAAGGAGGGACAAATCACCAAGGACAAGTACAGATGAGTAATCTAAACCTCTAGGGACTGTGTCGGGAAGGCTACAGTTCAGAGATGCCTTGTTGAGAGATGCAAACAACAACACAAAGGGGGTTTTCAGCTGAGTCTGAATCAAGAAAAAACAATGAAGCAGTAGGTTCACTGTTTGGTGGATATTGCGAAACGTTCACAGGTGAATGAGAAGGTGGAATTGCTCAACTTCTATTTTGTCTCAGTTTCCCTTCTGGGAAAAGACTATGTCGAACCTGTCGAGTAGCACTAATGATGAAGGGAAGTAATAGCAGCTCAAAATAGGTAAAGAGATGGTAAAAGAACACTTAGTTACTTAAACTATTTAAAATCTTTGAGGCCAGATAAATTACGTCCTAGGGTACTGGAGGAACTTGCAGATGTAGTCTCTGAACCTCCATCTATAATCTTTGAGAACTCTTGGAGAACGAGCGAGGTTCTGGAAGACTGGAGACGGACCAATTTTATCTCTATCTTCAAAAAGTGGAGAAAATCAGGATCCAGAAACTACAGACCAATGAATCGGATGTTAAAACCTGGAAAGATTCTAGAACACATTACGAAGCAGTCAGTTGGTAAGCATTTAGAAAACAATACTGTGATTACCAGGAGCCATCATGGGTTTGTCAAGAACAAGTCATGCCAGGCTAATGTTGTTTCCTAATTTGATCAAGTTACTAGTTTAGTAGATCATGGGAATGCTGTGGATAACTACATCCACAGCATTCCCATGATCTACTAAACTAGTAACTTATATGGTAAAATATATGTATTTTTTCATTTTACTACTTAGGGGCTAGAGGATACTACTGTTAGGTGGATTTACAGATCGTTTAAGAACCGTACCCAAAGAATGCTCCTAAGTCTGGAGGGAGATATCGAGTGGGATGCCTCAGGACCCAATCCTGGGACCTGTACTGGTCAACATCCTTATTGACTTGGATGAAGAAGTAGAGGGGATGCTTATCAAACTTGCAGATGAGACACACCCTACCTGGGAGGGAGAGCTAACACCTTAGAAGACAGAAACAAAATTCAGAATCATCATGACAGGATAGAAAGCTGGTCCAAAACTAACACAAGGACGTTCAACAAAGATAAATGTGAATTTCTGCATTTAGGTAAGAAAAATCAAAATCACAAGTATATGGATGGGTGATAACTGGCTTGGCCAGCAGTACATGTGAGAAGGATCTTGGGGTTGTAGTTGATCACAAGCTGAACATGAGTCAGCAGTGTGGTGCACCTGCTAAAAAGGCTAATGCAATTTTAGGCTGCATTAACAGAAGCATAGTGTCCATGTTATGAGAAGTAATAGTTCCGCTCTATTCTCCTTGGATACCGGACAGTCTATATTTGGGGGTTGTTACCCTCCCTCACCAGCAGGAGGCAGCAACGAAGATGCATGCAGAGAGGGGACAATCCTCTCTCTCTCTCCAATTTCATTTCTGCCTCCAAGCTAGGCAGGAGCAGCTTAGTTAACTTCCTCTGAGAAGTGTTGCTTCAAGGATTCGCCGGATCAAGGGCAGAGATAAACAAAGCCACGGCCTGCCCAATGCAGCCAGAAGCCACATGGAACACAGCCAAAACTGAGGAAAACAGATGGTGAGTCTCCAAATCTCCCTCCCCCCGCCCAACGGCCCTCTATTCCTCCTGCACCAACCCCAAGAAGGCAGGGATCCTGTGCTCTTCTACCCCGGCAGTGTCTGTGATAGTTGCAGCAGATCCCCACAAGAGCTGATGACCTTTACCCCGCAGGGGTGCTAGGCACACAGAAAAGAGCCCTCCTCCCATGCAGTAGTGTGGGAGAGCTGAGTCAACGGGCAGCACTCCCCTCCCGTGTGGAGACGTAGGAGCCGGGAGCAAGTTGTATCTTCTGCCTCTCCCCCCCCAAATGCAAGCGACTGCAAGGTGGGGATGGAAGCATGACAACATGCAGAACCTGTTATGCTTTTCAGCAACTGAGGGACCAGGAGGAGATAGGCACAAGCTTTCCCTGCTAGACCCCAGGGTGAGCCTCCAGAGCTCCACCAAGTTTTAGGGGCTATTCTTGAATCCCTGTACAAACTCCACAAGCGAGATAGGGGGTGCCATGGAGCAAAGAGAACACGCGCCATGGGCGGGGAACGGCATTAGCGGGAGCGCGACTTGCCCTGCTTCTAACAGAAGAATAGGGTAATGAGGGACCACGTGGGCGCTGCCAGTCTCGCAATAAGAGACTTGGGGCCACCATCTTCGATCTCTTCCAGGACGTCCACAGATGCACGTGGAGGATGGCGCAGAAGGAGCTACGGACAACAGCTCCTGCACCCTCTCTGTTGCTGTGTTCAGATCGGTTTTTTTGCGGCGCGGCGGAAGTACGGTTCGTGTGGACAGTAGGTTATATAAGACATCATTTCCCAATTACATAGAGTCCCCCCCCCCGCCCCCCCAATCAGCTGGGCAGAAGCGGAGAGGCAGCTCCACTGCGTAGTTCACGGGAGCGGGAGTTGTGCTCCCCTTCCCCTCACCTCCTGCAGTACAAGCCCGGACCTGACCCCGGGGCGGGGAGTTGGGGACGCAGAGGCCCGGCAGTGAGCGGCCTGATCGGGCGGTTTTGGGAGGGGGGGCTTTACTGCACGGCCCTGAAGAGGACGGACAATCCCTGGCCCACACTGCTATGGGGAGGAAAAATACAAACCCCAAAGGGCCCAACAAGGCTGGGGTGGGTGGGGACCGTGGGGAGTCAGCCCGCGCGTTAGCCCGGGCCTGGCGGTAGGCCGAGGTGGTGCTGGTGGCCTGCCAGCAGTACATGGGGGAACATGAGGAACTTCTAAGGGGGTGGGTCAGTCGGGGCAGACACACAAGGCAGGGATCAGCACAGCGAGGTCCCACCCCCTCCTGACCAAGGCACAGCAACGCTAGATAAAGGGCTGACCCAGGCCCGGGGTGCAGAAGGGCCGCTTCAGGTACCACCTCAGGAGCCCCCCCCCGTGGTGAGAGGGTCCAGGCAGGCGCAGAGACCTGTTGGTTTCCATGACTATGAGGAAGTGGGCTGGGGGCGGCAGCAAATGAGTGACAGCACAACTGCAGCTGCGCGAGGCAGGGGAACCACCCACACAGGCAGACGGGAATTGCTGCCGGGTTCTCCCTCCCCACCCAGGCAGCGTAGGAGAGCCACTCCCCCTATCAGATGGGAATCCCCGCCAGGCACCCCCTTCCCGCCCACGCAGAGGGTGAGGTGCGATTTGTCCCCAGACAGGTCAGGTGTAATCCCGTCAAGACACAGAGGTTGGAGAGATTTGTCCATGGAGGTCCTGGATCGACTGGACGCCTTCGCAGTTCGGATGGAGGCACTGGAGGCAACGCTCACTTGCATCGGAAAGACACCCGGGAGCCCATCAAGAAGAGCAAACAGCTCAGTGGGACAGGGTCCACGGGATGCACGGGGGTCCTCGCCAGCAGGGGGTGGCAACAGCAGACCAACAGCTAGGAGTTGAACTGCACCCAGGTAGGCCGGAACAGCCAGTGGAGTCAACGGTGGCTGCAGGTAATGGGGCTCATATGTCATAGGCATCGGGGGCAGCAGCCCATTGTGCCTGTAACAAGGCGGGAGGACCCCCGGTGGTGAGTGGGGATCCACCCGCAGGCTGGGGTGGAACGGGTCTTGGGTCTTGGGTCCCGTGACCGGAACAACTGGCTGAGGGGGTTGCAGGTCCTAGCACAGCCCCAGCCGCATCCAACGTAGGGGTGTAGGGTGTGGCCGATCCGGTGGGGCAGGTGTGGGTGCAGGGCACCACCACGCAGGTCGGCCAGGCTGCTGTGGAGTTCCCCCCGGTTCGCCCCCCTCTACCGGGTGCTTACATGGAACTTGATGCCCAGTTGGGTGCCCACCTCACTCAATCAGTTAGGGAAAAAATTTGGAAGGGGGAGTATGTGGATATATTTTCATTACTGTATACTGAGCCGATTCTGAACCCTGCGTCCAAGGAAGGGGAAAAGGAGAAAGAGAGGTTTAAGAGGCCAAAAGTGGACCGCAACTGGGCAAACTGGTCTGCTGCCTTCTCGGTACTGATGGACGTTATGCTGCAGACGACCCCCAGTCGGGCGGTCGAGCTCCTGAAGTACCTCGACATTGTGAGGAGGACTTATGACACGGGGAACCCTGGGGCTTGGCTGTGCTATGATGAGGGATTTAGGAAGTGGGTAGCCATTAAACCGGGACTTAGATGGGACATGTATATGCAGGACGTATGGCTGGAGTGTATGGTGAGTACTAAGAACATCACCAAGACGGACAGTGGCCATGCCCTGGTGTCGGGGGCGGTAGCTTACGTCAACGACCCCTTTTGAGCTGAAGGGCGCCGGGCGAACTCGAGGAGGCCCACATGCTGGGATTTTAATGGTTCGGAGAGCTGTGCCCGCTCCTCGTGTCAGTTTTGACACGCCTGTTCGCATTGCTCAGGCAACCACACGGCATGCCATTGTAACAGGGTCGGGGCACAGGGGAAGAGTAGGCAGCCAGCTAGGCAGTACCAGGCTGGGGGCGGGGGGGACATGGCAATAACAAGGGCGCCGATGCTGGTTTGGCATAAGGCCCTGAGTCGCGCCCTGGCCGATTGCCCAGCCCGGGGCAAAGTGAAATATGTAGTGGAAGGTTTTAGAAAGGGTTTTCAGATACCGGCAAAGGGTGTGCAGCAAAGGGTGTGCAGCCAAGAAAGTGGGTGGAGAACTTGAAGTCGGTCAAGGGAATGGAGCACTTGGTGCATGCCAAGATCCATAAGGAGTTGGTGGAGGGCAGGGTGGCTGGCCCCTTTCTGTCCCCGCCCTCCCCTGGGTTTCACGTGTCCCCCTTAGGCATAGTCCCCCCAAAAGCGCCAGGCGAATTTTGCCTCATTCACCACCTTTCCTACCCAAAGGGGGGGTCGGTAAACGATGCGATCCCGGAAGACCTGTGCTCTGTCTGCTACGCGTCGTTTGATGTGGCAGTGGACATGGCAAAGGAGTGCAGCCCGGGGGCGCTGATGGCAAAGTGTGACATTAAGTCAGCCTTCCGGTTGCAGCCGATCCACCCGAACAACGGCGAGCTGCTTGGGTTTCAATTTCAAGGAAAGTTTTACGTTAACAAGGCCATGCCCATGGGCTGTTCTGTATCCTGCTTGGCCTTCGAGCGTTTCAGCTCGCTCCTCGACTGGTTGGTACCGCACCAGGCCCGGCTTCGGTATGTCATTCACTATATCGATGGCTTCCTGTTCCTTGACCTTAGCTGCACAGAGGAATGTGAGCGCCTCCTGGATACCTTTCAAGACTTGTCTCAGGAACTGGGGGTCCTATTAGCCCCAGAAAAGACTGTGGGGCCAACCACGGTACTAACTTTCCTTGGGATCGAGTTAGATACGGTCGGAGGCGAGTCACACCTCCCTGGGGTGAAACTGAGGGAATTGCAGCAGGGAATTGGCAACCTTTTAGAGAGGAAGAAGGTCACGGTTAGGAAGTTACAGAGCCTGATAGGAAAGCTGAATTTTGCCTGTCACGTGGTGGCACCGGGCCGGGCCTTCTTGTCCCGGCTCTTTGCCATGGTGCCGGGCAACAGCAGCCCCCACTATCACGTATGGGTAACTAATGAATTCAAGGAAGACTTAGCAATATGGCAGGCCTTCCTTGGGGGCTTTAACGGGGTCAGCCTTTGGAGACACAGATTCCTGCTGGAGGCAGAATTACAGGTCCAGAGCGATGTGGCGGGAGCATTGGGTTTTGGCCTGTATTTTCAAGGTAAGTGGTGTGCAGCCAAGTGGCCAGAGGTATGGGTCCGGGAGGATGTGCCTTGGGACATTACCTTTTTGGAGCTATTCCCTATTGTGCTGGCTGTTCACCTGTGGCCAGATAAGTTCGCAAATCGCTCTGTGCTATTCTGGTGCGATAATGCTGCAGTGGTTCAAGTGATAAACTCCCAATCGGCAAAGTCAGCTAGGGTTATGGGATTGGTCCGCACTTTCGTACTACAGTGTTTGGTTAATAACATCTTGTTCATGTCCAGGCATGTCCCCGGAATTAACAACGGCATAGCCGATGTTCTCTCTCGCCAACAGATGGAGCGTTTCTGTCTTCTGGCGCCAGAAGCCAAATTTATCAATAAGGTCCATGTACTGCGTTATTAGGCAGCCATGACCAGACTTGAGGTTTATTATTGTTGACCACCTTGTAGTCCTGCGTGAGATTATTTGCTTGCTACTGGCACTGACTCAGGTTCCAGTGGTAGCAGAGTTCTGCCATCTGGGTGACTATCTGCTGAAACGTTAACTTATTCTGGTGCATTTTGCACCGGTCGTACTGGACCTGTGCATCACCCCCAGAGACCAATGAATGCCCTCGTCTCCTCACTCAGACTCCCCTCTGGTGGGTGGCTTGGGGGCAATCTCCCAGTGCTGTGGGGATTTGCACTCCTGATGCTGTTCCTGGGGTGGTGGTGCTGGTGGATGACAGTTGTACATGCATCACAAATACCTTGCACATACTATGGGAGGGCTGCTATGCGCCCTCTTACTCCCCGGGTTTGCTGACTTACTGTTCTGGATTGTAAGTTCTCCTGCTCTGTGTTCTCCACCCTACTCTGACTGGCACCATCTCTTGTTGCATTATGGGACAGTCATTGGACATGAGCTATCAGGGTTGCCCAATATGGTCTTGCCTTTGCTGCTGGTTCCCTTTTGAGGATGTCAGGCCCATCTTTTGGGGAGGAGCATTGGGGCATGGCTGCTCGTTTGACCACTAGGAGTTTTTTGTCTGCAACTCTCTGGTCCTGGTGGATCTTACCCTGTGGCAGAGCTGGGTGGGGTTTAACAGATGGGAGGGCACACGTTGGTATGGTTTAGCCTTGGTGGGTGGGCCTTATCCAGGGCTGTGTCACTGAGCTTCTGGGCCCATGCATCTCTTAATGGCCACCCACCCCAGGTTGGATGTGGGCAAACAGCTGGTGGCAACTGAGCAGTTGAATTGCAAGCTAACATGGGCTGCTGTCATGTTTTGTTTTCATCCAATGTAATTCCACCACAGTGATATAGATATAGATATAGATAGATAGATGTGTGTGTATGTATGTATATATATATATATATATATATATATATATATATATATATATATATATATATATGCAAAGTATGGCATCCAGCAATGCAGTTGGTAAGCTGCTGTGCTGATGCTAACCCCACTGAAGCAAATGGGCTTGCGCAGCAAAGCAGCTTAAAGATCATGCTGTAAGTGAACATAAAGTTCCTTGAGGATCTGTGATCAACTTTTTGTTAAATCTGTTTCAGTCCTATTTGGCACAAATACGTTGGGGAGATAAAAGAAAAGAGAGACCAAGCAAGTTGAGATACTGTCAAAAGAACATGGTGTCAAAAACAAACGTGTCGGTACAAATCAATGAATCCAAAAACAGGCTGGTGAGTATGCAAGAAAGCTGATGGAACTTGAAAATGAAGTGGCCAACACAAGGCACCAAGGAACTTGTGAGGGACCTTATAAAGCTAGGCAATTGGGCAGTGGGAAGGCAGGTAAAACTGTGCATTGATAAAAGCAAGGTATGTGCAATGGAAAGAATAATAAATTGTATTGGTACACATTGCTTGGTTGTAAATTAACTGTAGCCGTCAGGAAAAATAACTGTCAATGCTTGACAGCTCAATGAAAAACTCATCTCAATATGCAGTAGCAGATAAAAATGCTACAATGTGTAAAGAATGGACTAGAAAACAAGCTCTGAAAGCTGTGGCTTATAGTGCAATTCCATAAATCAATGTTGCAACCACACCAGGAGGTTTTGGAGAGCCGTAAATGTTCAGAGGCACAGATGTCTATAAGAGGATGAATTTAAGACTGGAAATGCTCAGAGTGGGACCTGACCGAGATATGTATGTGTATGTAATGTATATATAATATATATATATATATATATATATACACTTGGTGAAGAAATGTGCTATCGTACTGTATCTCAGGATAGGGAAGTTAAACAAAGTTCTTGGGCCTCTGAGGATAGGACTAGAGGGAATAAGCTTAAATTAAAGGAGAAAATATTTAGGTTAAACATTGGGAAGAATTTTATAAAGTTCAGGGCAGGCAGGCAGTAGAATAATTTGCCAAGGGACATTCTGGAAGCCACATAATTGAAGGCCTTAAAATACGTTAGACCTCTTGGGGATGGTGTAAGTACAGTAGATCCTGCTTAATGGCAGCAGCTTGACTAGACAACCCTTGGAGTTCCTTCCAGCACCACGATTACTCAGTTGCTGGAGGGGCAGGCGGGCGGGGGGGGGGGTTGCTGCTTTTTAATTTTATTTATTTATTTATTTATAATTGCCTTTCTAAACCTTAGGGTGCAGTTCTCCAACCATTGAAGCCAAGCAGTAATCACATGGACTGTAGTGGTGTCCTTTTTAGGGTTAGCATTTTCGATATCCCTTTCCTGAGAAGGCTGAATATAATTCCTATGTAATCACTATTAAGTGACTTAACTGAAGTTAATCCTTTTAACAAAATATGCAGTGCAGTTCCCAGTTTAACACCATGACAAGCCTTTAGCACCAAGTCTCATTCACTTCAATGGTCTTCATATCTGTGCTAAGGGTGGCACTGGCGATAAACAGGTCTTGTGCTGTCTTGTGCACTGCTGATGTGTGTGAAACTTAAAATGTGAGATGGCGTCTCTACAGTCTGCCACTAAATTCTGATAACTCAGTGTATACAATAAGTTGGCATTAGCATTACTTCTGTCTTGCTAGATTTTGTTGCCTCATATCTCTTGCGTTGCATTCTCAATGGGGTTGATTCTATGCTGTCTTGGGTTTGTACAGTTATTTACCCTTGTGCAAAATACCTCCACTTTGCCTCTTCTCCTGACATTGTGTGGCTTTTCAAGAGAGTGCTTCTTTATTCCATCCTGTTCTTCAGAACATCAAGCCTGGACAAACAATATTTTCCTGAATGTGAACCTGTGAACTCTGCTAGATTTTTTTTTGGCCAAAATACTTTCTGCTTTATTTAGCAATAAATGGACAATAATAATTCGTTTGAGGATCTGAAAGTGTTTTTTCTATATTTTAGAGTAAGTCAACATTATTCACATTTTAGCAGAGTAAACTTAGGCACAAAGAAGTTATGTAACTGTCAACAGGCAGTACAGTGAGACAGGGATGGAATTGAGAATAAAACCAGGGGCGCTGGTAGAAGTAAATTCACATCAGAAAAGGGATATAACTTAACTATATGAGAGAGGGGATGGGAAACACTTTTTCATTGTGTTCCGTCCCCCTTCATCATGACATCAAGTTGCTTGGGAAGGGGGTGTGGCCATGTCAGAAAGGGGCATAAAAGTCCCTTCACCCCAACTGCCAAATGTAGCTGTACCCAAAGGGCTCAAATGGAAGGGCTGAATGGTAGCCACGAAGGTGCAAGCGAACACCTTGCCACCTATGAATGGAACCCAGGAGTCCTCATGTTAGTTATATGACCATTATTTCCTAGTTGTATCTGCAGTATTGCTTTTTTTCCTCCCACCCCCCCTTCTTCCACAGGTCCTTGTTTTGTCTTAAATTTCCCTCCCTTTTGCTACAGTTGGTTGCAAATGCTGGTATTCAGGCTTATTTCAAACCATTGCAAAAGTTCTGACAAGTAATAACTTGCTACATTGAACAGAAAAAAACACCCCACTTCCATCTTCAAAAGGTGGAAGTGGTCTTCTTCCTAGAGTGGGGAGCCCTCTTCCTAGAGTGGGAAGCAAAGGGAGAGACTGGCCAATCAAGATAAAGGGGAGGCTTCAATTTCTTCTCTCATCCTGCAGCTAGTTGCATGCTGAAATGAGGCGCCATAATAATCGCAGAATCCCTCTTTGTCATTGGAGAGTGGTAGAAGCATCACTTGTCAAAGTGATTGTGTTTAGATTGCTTTGAAAATGGAGGCTGCTGTACTGCTTCTGTTGTGTCCATTCTCCTCCTACTCCTGCTTCCTGTTGGGAAGGGTAGAGAGGGGGACTCTCCTGAACATGTATGGCTGGTACCCAATAGCAATTCATAGTATGCTGAACAGCCAATCAAGCACCACAGTTTCCAGTGTGACTAAAGTGTATAGCTGCTGAGTGGTGTCAGTATTTGGCTTTTTCCTAGCTGGATGGAAACGGCAGCCAGCAGTTACAAATCAATGTGACTCTGGATGAGGTTCTAGATAGGGGTGTGCAATTGGTTTTCATTACTGTGATAAAATTTTTGATTTTCTTCTTACTGTAACAATAAAAACAACTAATAATAATGAAAACTAATTTTTGTTTTTGAAATAATGGGAAAACACTGAAATGTATTTCCAGCTATAACGTTTTTGTTTCTTCAAGTCTGACAAAACTTGGGGAGATTGTACCCCCACGGGAGAGCACTATGTGTGTCAGACGTCAAAAAGGTTGGATAATGAGAACTGATTTTGGAAGCAATTGAAGGTTGGAGTTTTAAGAGAAGCTCCATACACATTCCTGGCTACAACCTCTTAATCTTCCTAGGTTTCATTTAAATTGAGCAGAAGATCATGTCCCTCTATAAGAGTACCAAACAGGACAAATTGCAGAAAGTTTGGATAAAGGGTCCTGATATTATGAGCCATTAACTGGAAAACGCAGGTCTGGCTGTAACATTTTTATATTCCATCTTGTTTACAAGACATTTGGCAGGAATGTATCCCACACCTTCCATGTCACCTCTGCCAAATTACAGGACAATTTGATAAAAGGCCCCAGTTTTATAAGCAATTGAAGTTGTCCCCTTGAAGACCATTATTCAAATAAATAGCAGCACATGCTGTGCCAGTCAGCGGCAGCACCTGACATTGGGGGGGGAAGGAGAGGAGGGAGGACGGGGAGCAAGCCCACAGACTGGGAGATACAGTCACTGGCCAATTACTGCATGCTTCCAGATTTACAGGACAAATAGGTGGTGGCTTTGAGCCAAGGCTAGGGGGCGGCCCTCAGGCGGGCATAGAAGGGACATAACTGGGACGTTGGGGATTGCTGGGATGCTATCAGGAGACATGGTTTACTCCTCCAGGCTGGCCAATTATCATCACAATCACATCCTGTAGCACTGTCACAGAGGACATAAGAGAATCTCTAGTGGCTCTTTCCTAAACAGATGCTTCTGACTTTCCAGTAACCAGTGTAAGCTGTCCTGAGCTGCTTTGTGAGCAGGCACGTGCAGGATAGAAGAGATTTAAATAAAGTGGAGGGGACAGAAATTGGAATCATCACAGCACAGAATAAGGATATTTGGTTGACATTTCTGCTGGCCAATTGGCATCCTTAACAGATCTTACACCACAATGACATGTAAGAGGATCCCTGGCACAGGCTCAGGGATAGACGCAGGCTTATAAAATTTGGGACCCTTATCACATTCTGATAGTTGGCAGAAATAATACTGAAGGTGTGAGATACAGCCCTGCCAAATTTCATGTAAACTGGTTGGACTAAAAAGTTGTTAGTCAGATATACATTTATAAGTTAATTGCTTATACCACCAGGACTGTTTATCCGATTCTTTTGAAAGCTGCCATAGATAGTAAACCTGGGGAGGGGTATAAACTTGTCAAGTTTCATCCACAGTAGATAGGAAACTAAGACAGTGCAGTCACGAATGTATTTTGCAAAATAACACAATTCAACTGCTTATGAAATCTGATTCCTTTATCCAATCTTCCTGAAACTTCGAACACGTAATGCCTGCCATTGGAGGTACAAACCTTCCAAGTTTAATCCAAACATAATGAAAAACAAAAGCCTACAGCCAAAAATGTGTTTTTCCATTGAAACCAATGGAGATGGAGAATGAGTAAAAACTAAAACAAAATTTTGATATTTATGAAAACAAAAGATTTAAACAACCAAAATAAATGACAGGGCTCCCTGGTGCACATGTCTAGTTCTAGATCAAATTCCCAAACTAAGGGTGAAAAGCGGCATGACGCTAACCACCCTTTAACCACTCTTGGTGGTTATTTATGCATGGTGCAGGGCTGTATTGGTGCCCTATGCAGCCCTGCAACATGCATAAATGACCACCAAGGGTGGTTCGCGTCATGCCTGTTTTCACCCTAGATAGTAGGGGTGGGCGTGCCGGTAAATCCGGTATCCGATAATGCCGGTACTGGGCGTACCAGCATTATCGGATTCAACCCGGTAAATCCAGTCCCGTTACCGGATTCCGGGTACCGGATTTTTTTACATTGCAGCCATTTAAATGAATGGCTGCAATGTAAAAGTTCCACCCAAAAAGTAAAAATTTAAACCCTCCCCGAGTCCAGGCTGTGCGGGTGGAAGGGGGGGACACCCCCCACCCACCCTGCCCAGCCTGGATTTTTTTTTTAAAAAGAGCTCCCCCCCAGCACCAGCGTCCGCGGCATCCCTGCAGCCACCAGTAAGTATAGACCCGATCCCTGGGGGGGGGGTTAACATCCCCCCACACCCCCAGAGATCACCCCTACTACAAGCTCCCACGGTGGTACCTTTTACTTTAGTTTTCAGCTGCTGGGCTCCGGGTGCGGCGGTGGGCGATCCGGCGGCCTCAGCGCCGGCTGTGGGTGCTGGCGTCAGAGGCGCTCTAGGCCTTCCAGGGAAACCCGGAAGACCTAGAGCATTTCTGACGCCAGCAGCCACAGCCGGCGCTGAGGCCGCCAGACCGCCCGCCGCCGCACCCGGAGCCCAGCAGCTGAAAACTAAAGTAAAAGGTACCTACCTACCATGGGAGCTTGTAGAAGGGGTGATCCCTGGGGGGGTGGGGGGGTGTTAAATACACACACCCCAGGGATCGGGTCTATACTTACCGGCGACTGCGGGGACGCCGCTGGTGCTGGGGGGGGAGCTCTTTTTTTTAAAAAAATCCAGACTGGGCAGGGTGGGTGGGGGGTGTCCCCCCTTCCACCCGCGCAGCCTGGGAGGGGGAGGGGGGAGGAATTTTATTCCATTGATTTCAATGGGGACACAGTGCCCCATTGAAATCAATGGAATAAAACCGGTACTGGATACCGGATTTAATCCGAGAATCCGGTTCTTTGAGAACCGGAAACCGGTAAATCCGGTATCCGGTAATTGCCCCAGGGTCCCACCCCTACTAGATAGTAACATCACCAGGACCAGATGGTATTCACCCCAGAGTTCTGATGGAACTCAAATATGAAATCACAGACTTACTATTTGTAACATATTGTTAAAATCTGCCACTGTACTTGAGGATTGGAGGGTAGGAAATATAATAGCAATATTTTAAGAGTTCCAGAGGCGATCCTGGAAACTATAGACCTGTAGGCCTGATGTCTGTGCCAAGCAAACTGATAGAAACTGTTTTCAAGAACAGTTGGGCATATTGATAAACAAGACATAATGGGGAAGAGTCAACCTGGATTTAGCATAGAGAAGTCATGTTTCGCTAATCTGTTGGAAATGTTTAGGGTGTAAATAAGCATGTGAAGAAGGGTGAGCTGGTCAATATAGTGTATCTGGAATTTCAGAAAGCATTTGACAAGGTCCCTCATGACAGACTCCTGAAGTTAGCCATGGGATTGGAGACCAGGTTCTACTGTGGATCGGCAAATGGTTTAAGGATAAGAAGCAAAGAGTAGGACTAAATGGTCAGTTTTTACAATGTAGAAAAGTAAATAGTGGTGTTTACTGTATTCATTAATGATCTGGAAAAGGGAGTAAAGTGTGAGGTGATCAAATCTCTGTTGACACCAACTTATTCAAGGTAGTTAAACCCCAAGCAGACTGTGAGGAATTGCAGAAGGATCTTGCTAGACTGACGAAGCAACTAATTTCCAGATGAAATTCAGTGTTGACAAGTGCAAAGCGACAGGGGGAAAACAATCTAAACTACATGTACACAATGCTGTGTTATAAATTTGGTGTTACCACTAAGCCAGGAAAATAATTTTGGAGTCATTATGGACAATACATTGGAATCCTGAGCTCAGTGTGCAGTGACTGTGAAAAAAGCAAACCTGAATGTTATGAAGTATTTACCAACAAGAAACTCCATTTTAAGTGAATACTTAAGGTTTACTAATACTTTCAGACCAAGAAAATCTCCTATCGAAGACATTTTCAAATCCCCAAACCTCCAAACAAACAAAAAACTTGAGCGACACAGTAATTTGAAAACCAAAAACCTCCTGTTGGTAAGAAATACAAATCTTAAAACCTACTACCCACAAAAAAAACCTCCAGCAAAATAAAATAGAAAAATCCAACCAAAAATCATAGAAATTGGAGATTAAGGCTCACAAGACAACTACCACAACATGTACGATACTGTGACCTTTTTATGCCACACACAAAATGTGCATAAATCCTTTCAGCACTCACCTTGTACCATGTAAATTCAAACGCCTAAAGACCCACCACAATGCTATGTTTTTGTGTGCAGAAGAGGAAGAGAGAAAGGAGGATGGCGATATTTTTCAGGTATGAACATGTATTTTGACGCATCACCGTTTCTGCAATACCTGATGGATATTTCAGTACTCTTTTCATATAATTACATTTTTTTCTAAATGTTGGGGATTACCTTTCATTCCATAGCTGAATGATGCACAGGCAGAGGAGTTTTATGCCTTCTTGATCACGTACATCTTTTTGGATTGCAGCCAGTTATTTAACACTGCTCACATAGCATACTAGTTAAGACGAGTGCTGAAAGGATTTATGCCTATTTTTTATGTTGTGTGTAAAGCTCACAGTAGTGTACATGGTGTGGTAGTTGTCTTTAATCTCCAGTTTGAATGTTTTTTTTAATTTTTGATTAGATTTGTCTATTTTGTTTTGCTGGAGGTTTTGGAATTATTTTGTGCTTGTTTTTTGTGTGTGGCTTTTGGTTGGGTAGTAGGCTTTTGGATTTATATTTCTCATGAACAGGAGGATTTTGGTTCTTAAATTGCTTTGTGTTTCAAGTTTTTCGTTTGGAGGCTTTTGGATTTGAAAATGTCTTGGGTAGGAGGCTTTTTTGGTTTGAAAATATTCGCGAGCCGTAACTATTTACTTAAACCGGAGTTTTTGGTTGTTAAATGTCTTTGGTTTTTGCTTAGCAAATGTTTTAATGTAGTTTTTTGTTTGTTTTTTGGATTATATTGCTTGCCACTTTTCATGTACCTTGGTTTTTTTCCTTAGTATTTGCTGATGGTTTTTTGTTTTTTTTTGAGGAGTGTACAACAAAACTCAAGACACTTTGCCGGCGCACCGAAGGTGACAAGACACGAGTGCGGCCGTTTCAACCCAGCACTTTTATTTAACAGATTACAATCAGAATTAGGTGGGGGTAAATCGCCTAGTGCGATGCGGGTCCAGTACTTAACCTTAAAACAGTAACCCCAACGTTAACCAGAGGTGGCTTCGATATACCCTCAATTGCCACCCCAACGACTATCACACGTCTCCCCCTCGAGCGGCCCCAACCATCCGTGAGGGGGTCCAGTCCTTCAAATGTGAGTAAGGAGAAAGACGCCTGCTGATGGGGGACCATACTTGTCCCTACCGCCATCGTATGATCCCCCTCCCAGGGAGGCTGCCCCGCCGGTTGCCATCCCCTGCTTTCCGGCAGGTGGGCCTCCCCATCTCTTAAGGAGATGACTGTTCCTTATGACCCTTCTAACTACTCTAACTTGCAGTACTGGACCCCTGCCAGAGTGCGACAATGATAGACGAGCACAACAACACCCCCATTAACAAAGGGGTAATGATTAGCCAAATAACATGTACTGTAAGGAAGGCGAAACAACGGAAAATCTTTGTTCAGGCCTGATTGGGTTAACCATAAAAATTCCTTCCTGGCCCCAAAATGGCGGCCAGTAGTCACCCACAGTGCAAGGGAAGGGTGGGGTGGGTGCCGTCCTAATGCCGCTCCTGGACTCAAGTAAGGCCAGAGCGACGGCATCACTGCTCATGGGCCCCGCCCATCGGCGGGCCCCACGTGCCTACCTTTGACCAATGGGAGCACCGACCGGGCCGCCTAGCGACCCAGGCTGTGCCCCCATCTCCCAATGTGCCGCCCATTCCCCCGCCTCTGAGCCCAACTTCGGCCCCATGGCAGGAAACTACGACCCCTGCCGTCCTGCCCCCTTTCTAATCGGGCGCGGCAAGGGGCCTTGTGCCCCACACCTCTGTGGGGGAGGGGGCGTAGGCAATTTTGGTTTGTTTGTTTTGGTTTTTTGTTTGTTGAGAGAAGGCTCATTGTTTGCTCTTCAAAGGAAGGCAAAAAGACCGCTAATATATATTAAAAAAAAAAACTTTATGTAGCTCAAAAAAGATCTAGTAGGCAGAAACGTCCAGCATCCCCACTGGTTTCGGAGGAACCGGGAAGCCTTGGAGCTCTCAGTTACACTTGAGAACAGTGCCTGCATTAGAGGAGAGAGAGGGCGGGAAAGCCCTGGATCTGCCATTACCCTCTGCTGAGCTAAGCAGCAGCAGCGCAGATTACCCTTGGGGGAGTGGGGATAGAAGGGGGCTTTTCCCCAAACAGCTGGCCTGGGGAAGTCACCAAATGAACACCCACTTGTATCCTGTTGACTGGGAGTCAGGGAAAGCCTCACCGCACCACCCCATCCCCACAGGATGATCTGGTCTGCTCATCCCCCTTCTTATCACTTTGAGCTCCCTTTTAACCCTGGGGGTGCCATCTATAGTCTGAATTTGAGTCTCTAACTAGAGTATAAACTCTGAATTAAGTTGTACATGGTTGTAAGCTCCCCCACTTCTGCTGCCCCGGTAGGTGTTGGGGGTTCGGGTGGGAGGAGGATTTGGCTGGGGAGGAGTGACTGGATCCGGTTACTGTTTGCTGCTGTGACTTAGACAGAAATGAACTATTACGCTCCTCAGTGGTAGTCTGTTGTTGTTGTTTTTTTCACTTCTCTGCTGCCTCAGCTCCTCATGATTTGTTAAAATTTTCTCTAGATTATCTGCTGAACATGAGCAGAGTGGTAACTCCCTATTTTATTTTGCTCCGGAGGCATATGAAAACTGAGGTAGCTGAAAAGTGAAATAAACAAGACCAGCAGGCTGCTGCTGGGGAGTGAAATAGGCCATGAGATGCAGCAGGGAGCAGTGTCCTGATCCAGCCCCCACCCCAGCAAAACCCTCCTCTTGCCCAAGCCCCAAACACATACCAGGGCCCCACACAAGCTAAGTGTAAAGTTTTAACCCCATCAGACCCTTCCTTCAACATGAGCAGCATTTTAAATTGCCCCAGCCACCTTCCTGACCCAGCACAGGTGAAATGAACAAGGCAGCTCGGAGATGTTTATAGGCTGCTGCCTTGGCAATGCAAGTGCATCCCTGCCCCCCAGCCAGCAGGATACAAGTGAGTGTTGGGTGACTTCCCCAGGGCAGCTGCTTGGGGAAAGCCTCCCCTTCTCCTCACCCCTGGAGTGATTTGCTCTGCGCATCCAGTTTCCTATCACTTGGAGCTCCCTTTTAACTCTGGAGGTGGATTCTTAAGGACTCCAGTTTAGTCTTGAGTTTAGGCTACATGAGGTTGTAAGCTCCCCTGCTGCTGCTGCCCCTGGTAGGAGTTGGGGGCTCAAGCAGGGGGAGGATTTTTATGAGCAAGCGGCTGGATCAGGACACTGTTTGGTGTTGTACCACGGAGTCTATTTTACTCCCCAGCAAAAGCTTGCTGCTCTTGTTCGTTTCACTTCTCAGTTACCACAGCCCCTCAGGATTGGTTTCAATCCTCTCTGTTGTTTGCTGAGCCAGAGTGGAATGATAGCTCCACATTTTTATACTGTGAAGGTGAGTGAAAGCTGGCTCTGCCATGCTCCTGTCATTTGTCAGTTTCAAAGGCTGCTTCTGGCCACCAGAACAATCACTGCATGTGCTACATCAGACAAGCAAACAACCAATCAGGAAACATTTCTACCTAACCCAGAGGAAAAGTCTTTCTACGTTCCACCCAGAGAAAAATACCTCAACGTTCCACCCATAGACTACAAGACTGAGCCATGGTAATGGTGGGAGTCACTTTTTTAGTGAATTTTCCTCCTCGTCGTGACTTCTACAGCTTTTTTGTGACTTGCATGACTTTTGCCTAAAAACACTGGAGGAGCCGCTTCCAGCTCACCCCAGAGAAGAGAAGTGCTGCCTAGAAGAGTGGGGTGGAGACTGCAGTCAGCACCAGGTGCTGTGCTGACATCTCTGGGGTTCTCCAAACCCCTCTCCTTCTGAGCATGGTGTGGCTAGAGGCAGAGTGTGGGGTTAGAGCTAGAAAAGGCATGTTGGAGGAGACAGCAACATTTCCTATGCCTTTTCTCGAACCTTGTTCTACCTCCCCTCCTTCTTGGGGGTTTCATTCTAAGAGAGATAAGGGAGGGAGTGGGTTCCCTTTTCCCTCTGCTTGGGGCTTTCATTCACAGAGATATAAGGGAAAGGGGTGTGTGGAGGAAAAGAGATCCCTTTCCTCCTGCCCTGGGCTTGTAGTCTACTATGTTACATTAAGAATCATTGAATAAAAGTAAACTGAACTTTTTTTTTTTTACCCATGACTTTTCTCTGACTCTAACTTTTCTACCATGACCTAGTAATGGCTTCCTAGAAAAAAATTCTGCGACAACATCTTAGCCCTAATTATAATGTATTTTTCATTAATCCCCCCGCCAACCAACAAATGCTCCTAAAACAAATGAAAGCGAACATAGGACGACAGACATTAATTTATTTTCATGTGTCCAGACAGAAAGAACTCAAGAATAAACTGGAAAGGAACCCAATATAAAAGTTGCCAAAACCAAGGAAAAGGAACTCCTTCACTGTAGCTTAAACTGCCGTAACTTTGTTTTTTCAACCAAACCTGCACCATTTCAACACATTACCAGGGATATCCACCATGCCAAAAACCACGATGGTGGGGCAAAGCATGACAAAATCACACCCGTTAGAATGTTCAGGTCTTACAATGAAAAGTGTGGCTTGCCTTAACTTATAGAGGTGCGCTCGCGCATTTAGAAAAGGATAGATAATAGAATAAAATAAACAGCACAATGCTTCTATAAAATTATGGTGCAATGGCACCTTGACTATTTTGTGCAATTCTGGTTGCCCCATCTCAAAAAAGACATAGAACCTTACCAGACAAGATAAGAGAAGGGCAACAAAAATGGTAAAGGGAATGGAACAATTTCCATACAAGGAGAGACTTGATAGGTTAGGACTCTCCAGCTTGGAAAAGAGATGACTGAAGGGGGGGTGGGGGTTTAAAACAAGTTTATGAAATTATGAGTGGTGTGGAACAAGAAAATAGGGAGTGGTTATTTACCCTCTCAAATAGTACTAGAACTAGGAGACACACCATGAAACTAACTGGCAGTAGATCTAAAAGAAAAGTGTTTTTTTCACTCAACAGACTACTTACCTTGTGTAATTTGTTGTCAGAGGATGTGGTTAAGCCAGTGATGTAGCTGGGTTTAAAAAAGATTTGGATAATTACTCGGATGGTAGATCCATTAACAGCTATTGTTCGTTTTATTTTATTTTTACATTTTTAACCTGGCCTTCTCCTGAAGACTCGGGGCAGCTCCTCACAACGTTGAAATTAAAAAACAAAACCTAAAATAAACAGTACATTAAACCCCACACCTACCGCCCAACAGTCTTCTTCCCCAGCCCCTCAACCCAATCCTACCAAACCCTGTTCCCATCTGCCAAATGCTTGGCCGAACAAAAAGGTCTTGCATCGAAGTTCTTATTGTCTGCAGCTCTGGTACTGTCCTTAGTTTCTTGTCCAAGTGGCATTCTGATGGTATAAGGAGTGCTGTATTTTATGGCTACTTTACTTGGCAGTCTTAAGCAAGTGTCTGGGAAGGAGGTTACTAAATGGAGGATCCCTAAAGTCTGTCCTAATTTAATCAGAGAGCAGAATCCAAAAGGTTTCAGTTCAGAATCCACACTCTGATGCGACATATTCAGGGAATGAAGGAGTGAGCAATGTCAGATTTGGACCAATATTGTTACAGCCTTCCAGAAGGGTCCATCCTAATGAGCATGATAAGTTAACTAAATTGGCAAATGCTTTGCAAGAGAGAACATCTGCCTTTCTAATCATTATTTGGCAACATAGCTTTTATACAGTAATTGCTTTATTTCAGAAGCCTCTGAAATGTGTAACATGCAGAATACCAATGTATAATATCCTCTATGTTCTGATATTTTTGAGAATCTGCTTTCTTGCTAGTTATGCAGGAAAAATAAAATTATGGATGTCTCATACGGAGAAGAGCTTCTTTTAGGTTTTGTATTCTGCCCTGCATGTTGCAGTGCAACAGTTGTTTCTTGTATTAAGGTAGATGGTATAGGAAGTGAAAAACCTTCCTCCAATGCTCAGGATGAAGAGAGAGACTGGTGGTCAACATTATTGCCATACTACCCTATTTGTATAAAATTCAAGACACCAAACCCCACAGAATTCAGGCCTCTGTAATGAATATTTCTTGATGAGACACAAGGGTGAATTACTAATTAAATTAGCCTCTCGAACTTAACAATTCCATTACTTTCTCCAAAGGTTGAAGCAGCTAGACACTGGATGTGTAGTATGTCACTGGTCAATCATTCCCCTTCAAAATTAAGTTTTTTTTAAAATTAAAATTAAATTTATTTATTACAGGCATTTATATCCTGCATCCTCCTTCACACTAGAAGTTCAGTGGTTATGATGTTTTCTTTACTGTTAACTAAATAGAGTAATGCACTTTTTCACAAGTCAACATACCGCCCATACCACCAGGAAATATGAACAACGATCAAGCACTTAATTCCTGATTCACAATTGAATGATGAAAATATACCGGGTACTAGTAAAATGCAAATGCAAATTTTCCTAGGAACTGGCAGCGTGTCGTGTGTATGGCGGAAGAAAAATAGGGCATCCCTCATGAAGGCTATAATGAAGTTTGGAAAGGAAAGGGATTGAGCATTTATCTGCTAAGATGGGCAAGCATTCTAGGGACACAGTTACTGCAATGAACATTCAGACAATATGTCATTTTATTGTGACTAACAGTTTTGAGTAAAAGAATAGGCAGACAGAAATGTCTTCAGTGCATGCAGCAATAGAACGGGGGTTGGACTTCATTTTTTTTGGTCATATGAGTCGTTTTGTCAATGCCACTATAGGTACCGAGATAATACTGCTCTATAATGTAATGACCAGGTTCAACCATAGAACCCATTCTATCATTCCCCTCCAATTACCCACCATTCCACAGTCCCCATTAGGAGATCATGTGCAAATGCTCACTGTTGTGACACAGAAGCATGCACATAGATTGTTGTAAACACCCCTCACCCCCAGATTACTATGCCTTGTTCTTTCAGATTGTTATTTTAGGGGGAAATTAAAAAAATATAGTAACCTTTCACCAAGGACTGCAGCCAGGAACCCCCGTGAGGATATGGAGGGTGTGGGTATAATAAAGAAATGGTTCCGATTCGCAGGACCCAGAAGTGAAACCAAAAACAACCTTTAGTCCAAGTTACAATTGATTGGATCACATGTTATACTGCTTACTGCTGTAATTTATTTCAAGGGAATTTACTGTGTATTGGTGTTTAATACATTATGCCTGTTGTTGAACTTCCCTGCCTCTTGTTTTTATCTTACCAGACAATATCCTGCTTACAAACTTCATGTATATCAGTTTACGAACTTCATGCATACAGTCCCTCTGGGGGACTGTAATGCACCCAGAACAGTGAGCTTTTAAGCACACTAGAAATTATCATACACCTTATGTGGTTTGTATGCTAGGTAGGAGATAGTCCTGCATTTGGGGCTTTGGCTGTTTCAGCTGACTCTCTAAAGATCTAATAAATGAAAAGGTTCCAAAAAGAGGAATACATTCTGCTCTGAAACTAAAATGACTACATACTTGTTTTGTGGTTTCCACCTTGCAAACAGAACTCCGCTCTGCTTTGGATTTTGGCATTTTTCTAGAAGATCATGGTGCAGCCACACAATACACTTACCATGGCTTGTGCAGTCTTATGCTGTGCACAAACTTAGCACACGATGCACTGCATTGTGTGCCTGGCGGCCACCAGATACTCCTCAGGTCCCCTGCATGGCGGGACAGGCAGCTGGCTGCTACACATTGCATCCTCGGAAAAAGGCAGGACTCCACGCATAGCAGCCTTCCCCAAAATGTGGTACAGTTGCTGTGACAAGACAGGGTGTTGGGAGTGGACATGCTACATGTTTTGGTGTTGTATAATATTGAATGGCCATGACTTGTTTAATGAATTATTATATTCTTGGTATTTGGATAAGGCACATGGCATTGTACTCTTAAGTAGGGGCGGAGGGCAAAAATAGGCAAATAAAACTCACCTATGGGTTTGGGGAAGCTGTAACTTGAGAGGCAGGTCGCGGTAGGACAATGGGTGCAGGGCTGGCCCCAGGTATGTGCCACATGTGCGGCCCCGCGGCCAGCTGGGGCCCCGCACTTGCCTGGATGGGCAGCAGGCTGCAGCCAGCTTCTCCCTCTGTAAGTACTTCTTCCTTCCCTGACTCCAGACCCCATCCCTCACCTACCTCTCCCTCTCCCTACCGACTGGGAGATAAGGCTGTTTGTTTACAAACAGCTCCTCCCCATGTGCTGATTAGAAGGTTGTAGCCTTGTAAAGAAGGTTCTTCGAGATGGTGTCTAGCATTCTCACAACTGGGTTGTGTATCCTCACCCTATTAAAATAATAGGCCACTTGATGGACTCGAGCTCCTCTAGTATAAAAAGTGCTCTCCCCCTCTGAATGACAGTTCCTTCCAACCCTTTCTAGAAATATAAGAAAAGAATTCCATGCGGGGCTAGAAGGGTGGGTATTTGTGAGGATGTTCGGAGCCATCTCAAAGAACCATGTTTGCAAGGTAGCAACCTTCTGTGCTTCTTCGAGTGGCTCCTCGCATTATATTTTTACATGGCTCGGCCGGGTGGGGGGTCATGGGCGCGCCAGTGCGTGGACGGGGCATGCACACGGCTGCACACGCATCACCACTCATCCACCACTTGTCCACACCCACATAGTAACCATCGTTTCCCCCAGTTGCTCCTTGCATGGGGACGAGTGGGGGCGTGAGTGGGGATGCGTGTTAGGCAGGCGTGTACATACCCCCACTCACCATGGGCGCGTGCACCGCGTCGTTCATACGGGGCTTCCCCACCCATGAACACACAGAAATCTGCGTGTTCATGGCTGGGAGAGGCCCGTGTAAAAAGGGCCACATTCTCACAACTGTTTTACTTATACTATCCTAGGTAGGAATTTAGGATGTAAAGCAATATCTGTTCTGTCTTGGAAAATAAATCTGCAAATATGGTTCTGAGATTATCGTGGCTGCTATTTCACGAACTCTTCTTAATGAAGTTATTGCCAGCAGGAATACTGTCTTTAAACCTGCACCCCATAACCAGTTCATTTGCACCCCCATATAATCAATTCATGCTGCCCCGTGGGCACAAATTAAATGGTTATGGGTTGGGGCAGCGTGAATTGATTATATCGGGGTGGGGATGCAAATGAACTGGTTATGGGGTGCGGGCAGCATGAACTAATCATGGGGGCACAACTGAACTGGTTATATGTCTCTTTTCATGGCATAATGCGCTTAATAAGCTAGCTGCATTTTGGGTGTCATGTGTGTGTGATAGCAGCACCTCTGGACTGGTCGCACCATGTGCGTGCACAAGGCATAGGAGGCACTGGCAGCAAGAAGCAACAGGCCCTGGAGGCCAGACTGGCTAAGCTCACCCCCTCCCCCAGTAAGGCAGTGGATGCAGTCAGTCTCTCTGTGCCTGCGTCACTGCCTGCTTGGCTGCCCCTGCAGTAGAACCACTCCTGGGGAGTGGTGGTAGACGCTCGGCTGGGGAGATGGGGGATGGGGGGAAGCATTGGGAGACCGTGCTTCACCATGGTTGCTCGGAGTGGTGGAGAATGGGAATCCTTCCTGTCCAGAGGGAGTAAGTTTTATGTAAATTTATACATTTGCATAATTAGGTGGGTCCTAATTATGCAAATTAGGGCCCACATCAAGACTTCGCACGTGGCCTCACAAACCCTGGGGCTGGCCCTGACTGCCAAATCCAACTTTCACAAGGGTGGGTGTCTAAACACCTGCATGTTTTGAACGTGTGAAGATGTGTAAAAAGCACAAGTCAGTTCGGTGCAAGATCAAGACAATTTGAATGCAAGTGGTCCCTGAAATGCACATGAAAGGAGATACAAGGCATACTGGGCCATAGACATGGCTAGAGTAAACCAGCTGGTGGTTAAACTTCCTGTCCAACATCTGCATGCTCTGAGCAGCCTGCAGAGCATGAGGGGAGTGGCCACAGTCAGTGGGAGGAGAGGTTTGAAGGAACAGAAAGCTTGCAAACAAAAAGAGGAAGCTGAGGAACACCAGCGATGGCTTAAAAGAAGAATCAAGGAGAGAAAATGTCTGACAAAGAAGGTGGGTGGACAAGGTCTTAACACTGGAACAATGGGTGTTTTTACACATGCATTTCTCCTCGATGTCTGCTGTTACATCCTGAACTTTCTGTGTGTCTCTAAATCACTCACCTAGATCTTAAACATCCGGATCTTTGAACTTCTGTGTAGAACTTCTCTCAGAAGCTTTGTGTGTAAAAAGTTCTTCTGGTAAACTGCTTTGCTCCAGGCAGCTGTTGTCACTTGGTTTCCATGGCAGCCCCTCACAACTACAGCTGCAGCTACTTTAGGCTGTCTCAGGGCAGTGTTTGTGTGAAGGATGCATCCGGGAACTTCCTCAGGGCAGTGTGTGTGTGTGTGTGTGTGAGAGAGAGACAAATGAATCTGGAACTTACTTGTGGACTTGTAAACACAGAGGTTTAAAAATCCGGAACTTTAACGTGTGTGTAAAAATGCCCAATGTTGAGACCAGGTTCTTCATAGAGCTGTGGCAGGAAAAGAGAATTCTGCAGCAACTCAAGGCAGCATACAGGTAATCATTATAGGGTGGGTGATTGCAGGTCCTGCGCTTGGAAGGTGGTGCAAGGCCATTGGGCTTGGTTGTGTGTGTGTGTGTGTGTGTGTGTGTGTGAGAGAGAGAGAGAGAGATCGAACTGGGTGGGGGTGGCTATGACAGGCCTTGGTGGAGGGTGATGTGGTTGGGGGCATGTTGCAATGCTTTGCAGAGATGGTATAAGGCCATTGGGCTTTTCCCTCTGTGTCTGGGTCCACGGTGGGGTATGCATGTGGAAAGCTTGGACAGGGGTGGCTAAGGCAGACCCTGGTGGGCGGTGACTCAGACAGGTCTTTGGGGGAGGTGGATGAAACTGTTGTGTGACCAAGGGAATGGTGATAGATATGTATGCCAGAGAGCCTACATGCCACATAAGAGGTGAATCTAGTAGCAATCATAGTTGCTGAGGGATATGCTTGGCATGGGGCGCTTTTAGACGAGTGGGGTGCCATCGCGCGATCTGCTCTCGTGATGTTTCAAAATCCCATGAGACAGGATTTAGATGAGCCGATGGCTGCAATCAGATGCATGAAAGGCGATTGCAAATTGTTTGCCGACTGCAAATTTAATACCTCACAATCAAGGTATTTGATTCGCAGTTGGCAAACAATGCATGAGCACCTTCCATGTGCCTGATTGTAGCCATTGGCTCGTTGAAATCCCGCCTTGTGGGATTTTGAAAAATCACAGGAACAGGTCGTGTGACAGCAACCCGCTCGTCTAAAAGCATCTTAGGTTACATAGATATGTGACATCATTTTTTAATTTACACTTCCCAGAAACTATAATGTATTCAAAGAACTGGCAGTGTGAAGAGGGTTCATACAAATGGCTAAACAGCTACACTCCAAGGGACAAATACAAGAGGCTTAAATGACAAAATGCAAGGTCTGTAAATTCACAAAAAACATGGGAATATAAATATATTCTTAATGGATTTTTTTTTCCACATTGAAAAAAAGCAGTGTGCCCCAAGGTCTGTGGATCGGGGATGATAAGGTGAGGGTACTTCCTCATCAGATAGTGATGACAATGATGAAGAGTATGACCGTCCACGTGACTCCTCCTCAACAACTGGTCAGTAACAGCGAGGGGATGGCAAGCAATGCGGCTGGTGAACCACTAATTACACTGAGTATGGAGGTAGTCGAACCACAGGAGAGGTTTGTAACAATGGAAGGCATTGCAAACTGGTATCAATCAATCAATTTTTTAATTTATATCCCACGCTTTCTCAACCAAGGTCGACTCAAGGTGGCTTACATCCAACCACAAAGAAAATATAGTATCTAGATTTTTTTATCCCACACAGGGGAGAACCTAGAAACAACAATATAATATGGCAAACAATATTGGGTTAATCCCACACAGGGGAACCCCGCATCATAAAAAAGAAAAACCCACTCCACCATTTTACAGCAGCACAAAAATACATCCTATTCAACCTTCCCAATTACTATATGGTTGTATCGTTTTCTATGGATGCTTATGTTATGACATTACTGTTGAACATTAATAAAATATTCATTCATCCTATTCAACCTAATCTACCTTCCACTGGTATCCACTCCTAACGTTCTTGACCCTGCTCTTACCAGGAATCCCCTACAACCGCTCCCATCTGTCCCCTGCTGCCACTAGGGGGCATCCTCCTTCTCAACCCCCCTCTCACCAGGGAGAGACGAAGGTCCTCTCATCAATCTCTACCAGTAATGGTTCACATTCCCATATCCGGTTCACGTTCCCATATCCCACTGTCGGCCCCACTTCCTGGCCCGACCAAAGGGCAGACCCCTTTGTTCATGCCCCTTTGGTTGGGCCCCCGACATGCGCCTTTGGCTGCCCCCGGTGTTATGGGGAGCAGCCCAGCAGGAATGTGGGGTGTGGGGAGGGATAGCTGTTCCATGGCCCTTAACAGGCCAAATTGCAACACCCCGCCCCCAGTACCAGTTTGTTGGCTTAGTGGGGTCCATTAGGGAGACAACACTTCCAGATGAACCGGCAGCAGCGGATCCAGTGCAAGGGAACGATAACAGCCAGAACCTATTTGGAACAGAGGATAGCTAGAACAGGGCCACTGCCGGAAGGTACCATCAGTGGAGCTGTAAGGGCTGTGAATCAGTGTGGTGGTGTAGTATCAAGTTGTGCATCATGGTACAGTTGATGGGGTGAGTTACTGTGTAACAATGCATGCTCTGGGACTCAACTATCCATCCACTTGTGCCCTGGAGTAACACTTTTACTGATTTACTTTCATAGCACAGATGTACAGACACAGGCAGCTGGACTATCACAACGGCAAACAAGCATGCAGCACATGTGGGACCCGAGGACAAAGAACAACAACTTGAGAATCAATGCCACCAAAGAACTATCAAAAAAATCAGTGGCTGCAACAAAGGAGATATCTTACAATGTGCAAAATGCATGAGGCCACATTACGAGAGTCGAAGAAAGAGGGAGCTCTTTCACTCTGATCAGCAGCATCACATGGAAATGAATTTTTATTTAATTTATTTATTTATTAAAATTTATACACCATTCCCTCCTACTACAAGCATCTCGGGGTGACTAACAACATTTAAAAACACATAACTAAAATACAATTAAAACAACCTAAAACCCCCAGATTAAAATAACCCATACCCAAACCCTTCCCCACCCCTACCCACTCCCTTCCCCGAAGGCCGTGATGAACTACCAGGTCTTACAGGCCCGGCGGAAGGCCATCAGACCTGGGGCCAGTCGAGCTTCCTCTGGGAGGGAGTTCCACAGCTGCGGTGCAACCACCGAGAATGCCCTTTCCATTGTGGCCCCCCCTGCCTAACCCGGGGGACCTTCGAGAAGGCACCCCCGGCAGATCGTAAGAATCACCCCAGGACCAAAGGAGTGAGGAAGTCTCTCAGATAGCAGGGGCCCAAGTCATATAGGGCTTTAAAGATTAAAACCAGCACCTTGAATTGGGCTCAGAATGCTATAAGCAACCAGTGCAGAGCTTGGAGCACTGGTGTTATGTGCTCCCTTTGGCCCGTCCCTCTCAGAAGATGGGCCACCGCATTCTGCATCAGTTGCAGCTCCCAAACCATCACCAGGGGCAGCCCCATGTAGAGCGTATTGCAGTAATCCAGCTTCGAGGTGATTAACACATGGATGAGGGTGGCCAGGTTGGTGTCCAAAACATATGGCCAGAGCCTCTGCACAAGATGTAGCTGGTGAGAAAGGCTCCCTTCACCACCGCCTCTACCTGGCAATCCAGCCAAAGGCTGGGGTCCAAAAGGACTCCAAAGCTCTGGATCTGGGGAGCCAGCGGGGGTGGGGGGAGGGGGCAGGCCCCCTCAATGAGGGGAGCCATCACCTCCGCCGCACGATCCACCAACATCACCTCCCTCTTATGGGAATTCATCCTCAGTCTGCTGCACCGCATCCAGTCAGCCACTGCCTCAAGGCACCGGGAAAGCCCCAAGACTGCAGGGCCTGGGTCAGTTAAAAAAGAGAGGTATAGCTGGGTGTCATCAATATATTGGTGGCAACCAGGGGTGGTGGGCCCCCTAGGAAGGCAGGGGCAATGCCTCTCCTGGCCCCGAGGACCTCACCAGGACCTTCCGGCAGAGGCTTGCTTTTAAAAAAATAATAATAATAATCGGCCGCATCAGCGGTGTGGTGAATGTTTGAAGCCATCTCGAAGAACCTTGTTTAGAGAGGCAGAAAACTTCTGAAGGTTTAAACAAAGTTCTTCAAGGTGGCGCCAAATAGTTTCACCAGTGTGTGTGCGCACACATACAACCGGTGACTACACACACACACACATGCACCCCGAAGGCTTCCTAAGGAAGCCTTCAGGGACAAAAGGGAGGTGTTCTCCCTTTATATGGAGTGGGTGGCTAGAAGCACCATCCACTCCACATAAAGGGACCCTGCAATGAAAGAGTGCTGCAGGGGGCACTCTTTCATTGCAGGGGCCAAGCACGGCTAAAGTTCATACTGGGGCGTCCAATAGAGGTGCCCCTGGTATGAACTAAGAGCTGTGTGTGCATCAGCAGCTCCCAGCCCCCTGCACAGGCTGGGTCCCAGGCCCAGCCTGTGCAGGGGGCTGGGAGCTGCTGATGCGCGTGCAGCTCTTAGTCTCCCTGAGTCCCTTTCTCCCTCTGAGGGAAGAAGGGACTCGGGGAGGCCTCCCTCCCCGAATGTAGATCGGCGGCAGCAGCACTGAGGAGAGAGAGGTCAGGATCCGGTCCCACCATGGTTGGTGAGTAAATTGTGGGGCCTGGGGTGGGGGGAGTGCATACACATGGGGGACGGGGGTACATG
>QEPC01013045.1:2736100-2788266 GCA_003113815.1 Sphenodon punctatus
GGGTGCTTTACAAGGATGGGTCCCTGTGTTTTGGGTTTATAAATTATTTATTTTAAGCTTGATGTGCATGTAGACTGTGTTTTCTTCCATCTGATGTTAACCCTGGGAACTCCTTGCTGCTGGGTTATGCTATGCCACTGGCCTACTGTCCCCCTGGCTCCGCCTACCGTTCCCCTGGCTCTGCCCCTGGGCCCGCCAGCCTTACTGCCTCAGTGCCCCTCCAACATCAAAACCCACCAGCCACCCCTGGTGGCAACGCACACCAAACCATCTCCCAATCTCCCCCAGGGGTTGCATATAGATGTTAAACAATAATG
This sequence comes from Sphenodon punctatus, assembly GCA_003113815.1. Taxonomy (NCBI): domain Eukaryota; kingdom Metazoa; phylum Chordata; class Lepidosauria; order Sphenodontia; family Sphenodontidae; genus Sphenodon; species Sphenodon punctatus. Next base: position 2,736,418 of record QEPC01013045.1, read on the forward strand.
GAGACAAAATAGAACCTTGCGGTATGCCGCAACGGAGGTCCTGGGGGCTAGATGTTTCAGCCCCCAACACCACCCGCTGCCACCTTCCTGAGAGGAATGAGTGGAACCATCCAAGGACCATCCCATCCACCCACCCACCCCAGGTACCACAATCATCTCGGCAATAACCCATGGTCCACTATATCAAAAGCAACCGAGAGATCTAACAGGACGAGTAGTGTTGACCGCCCTGAATCCATCTCTCAGCGGAGGTCATCCATCAAGGCCACCAACGTAGTCTCGGTGCCATACCCTGGGTGAAACCCCGATTAAAAAGGATCTAGAAAACTGATGCCATCCAGGTGACCCTGGAGCTGCTGGGCCACAACCTGTTCAATAACCTTCCCTAAAAAGGGAAGGTTAGAAACAGGACGGTAACTGGCTGGTGCATCAACGTCCAAAGATGGTTTTTTTAATGGGCCGCACCACCGCCTCCTTGAGGCAGTCTGGCACCCTCCCCTCCCACAGGGAGGCATTGATCACCCCTGCCAGCACTGGCCCCAGCTTCTCCCTGGAGGCTTTCACCAACCAGGATGGGTGTGGCTGTGGATCTAATTTGCAAAAGGTGGCCTTAACAGACCCCAGGACACCCACAGCATCAGCCGGCATCACTTCCTGAAACTGATCCCACAAAGATAGACCAGATGGGGCATCCATAACCCCAAGCTCTCCTTCCTCTGCATCAATCCCAGCTCTGAAATTGCGCTGAATCCAAGCGATCTCTACAAAGTAGGTGACAAACTCCTCACAGCGGGCCTGGGATATATCCTTCTCCAGGCAGAGGGAGGTCAGACTGACCAGCCCCCTCACTGCCCGAAGAGCTCTGCCGGACGCAACTTTGCAGAACTGTGAGGACGGTAAAGAATTCCTTTTTTGCCACCTTCATGACCGCAGCATAGGACCGCAAATAGGCCCGATGCTGTAGCTGATCGGATTGAATGCGAGAACATCGCCAGCATTGCTCTAACCTCTGCCCCTCCTGCTTCATACACTACAACTCCTCGGTAAACCAAGGAGCTCTACGATGATGAAGTGGATGCCTCGGAGCCACCTGGTCGATGGCCCCCTCCAGTAAGATGTTCCATGCTTGGATGAGATCATCAACCGAGCAGCCATCAAGGTCCAAGGGCACTTCCCCCAGTGCATCTTGGAACCGTTGCAGTTCCATCAGCCTCTGGGGGCGGACCATTCTAATAAGTCCCACTTCTTTCCGGGGGGTATTGTGTGCTAGGAGTCTGGCCTGCAGGAGGTAATGATTCAATCATGACAGACGGACAAATGGTTCCTCCAACCATGATGAACGGAGACAGGCAGCCAAGGAATGTAAACAAGAACTTGAACGCGGAATTGAGTTGTCTGACAAATTATATTGAGGACTGCAATAGGAGGACAAATGACACGGAGAAAATATCAGACTGATTATGCAACCAAGGGAATATGATGGCTGTTGCTGTAGAAAGATACCCTCCCAGAATGCATTCAGCCATTGCTTACCAGTGCAGGGCTCATTGACATTATGGCAGCCCTTACCACCAGAGCCTGTCAGTGCTCACTATCCACCATCACAGACATCAACACCTGCCACATCTCCCAATTTCTCTATTGTCCAACAGACCATCTCCAGTAAAGAAAAGAAAGAGGAGAGTGATTTCCCAAGATGTGAGTGTGAAAAAGTGATTCTAGTGTACCAAACAATCCAAAAGCACCAATCAAGAATATTTTCTCTTCCTGCGTACCTCATAGGTGTGAAACGTAGTTGAGGTTAATGGCTTGGCTGTTTCCACTACCTTCAAAACCACCACTATGCTGTGTCTAACTACTTCTTTCCATTGTACAGATCATGTAGAGGGAATATATGTCCTCTGCCTATATAACCACACAACATAAGATCATCTTTATATCTCTAACATTTAACTTCACTGATGTAGAAGTATTCTGATGAAACAACATTAGTAATAGGAAATGCCATACGTTCTTAAAAAGGATCAATCATTAACTGGAAGTTACTTTCGTATTTGCTAGCATTTTCAAATTCTGTATTTATCCTAAATCTCAAAATCCTAATGACTTGCACATACAGAAGTATGGTGTGGTTGTGGGTGTCCATTCATTATTGGTTGACAAAGATACATGGAAGGTTTGCTTTGTTAATTTGTTGGTAACGTTCACTGCATTTACGTTTGAGCTGCTGGTAAGGGAAAAAATTTAATGCTGTTGTCTTGCCACATGATATGCCAGTTATGCCCGTATATGCCATTTGGTTGGTACCAGGTATCATGCAGCATTATGTTGTATATGAAGCCAGTGTTTACATACATATAGTTGCCAACTGCTGCCCCTAGTAAGTGGAACACTTACTGGCTGAAAAGATGTAACCCTGCTGTATATAATGATAGAAAGCCTAGGATTTGAATGTTTATTGTCAGTATGATTTTGCATTCTAAGCATTGAAAAGCACGTTTGAGACAAAAATAAACCATGTAATATTAACACGGACAGAACAGTATGTCTGGGCAAGACCAATACTCATCCTAGAACATCATGGCTTAAATAACTTTTCGATTTAAGGTCATATGCACTTGCTGTTAGACCAAAATGAAGTGTTCATTGGAAGCAAAGCTATTAGATTTTAAAGTTTGTTTTTGCATTGTACTGTTAGAACAGTGGTTATGCGTAAAAAAAGGCACTTAAAATTTGTGAACTATATATACAGTAGGAGTGTATACAAGCTATATGAGCATAGACATAGTGTATTAATGTGGTGTATTATGCAGCACAGAAAGCCGAAGACAATGGGGGCAGTCCCATGTCCTACATGCATTCTGTGCACATGCACATGTATGTACAAACTGTAAAAATCTTCATAGGGAGAGTGTTGTGCCACCTGGATCCCACGTGGGACCTGCGCAGATCCCACACGGATCCCACTGGGGATTGCGGCCATTGAACAAAACTAAACTGCACTGCAGAGGCTGGAAGTACGAGCCATTGTGCACCCATTCCCAAAACAAATGAGGTATACTGATTGACAGAGATTTTTCAAATATTGCTGACAATTGCGTTTTAAAATTGATAATTTACCTCAAATAAAAAGAAAACTGTTGAACAAACAACAGGTAATCGTGTTGCAGACGCCTAACCCCATTCTTCATCCCAGAATGGGGCCAGGTGTACAGAGAAGATGATGACTGAGACAAAGGATGCAACATTTGAATTCCAGAAACCATTGCGCTTACCACAGACGAAAAGCATCTCAGGTTTGCCGTTCAACCCAGAGTCTCTAATAGCAATGTGCTCTACAAATGAACTTTCCTGGAATGGAGTAAAACTGAGATAGAAATGTCCTTGTAATAGGTACCATTTCATAACCTCTGGATAACAATTCTGGGATAGCTTTCTCCTAATCACCAGATGTGGTGCACCTCCTAGGGCATCTGGGGCAATGCCCCTCCAGTCCCCCTGGCCCCAAGCTCATGCTGCGCTGTGGGGTGCCCGGCTGCGGCAGCCCAGTAACTGTCTGTAAAAAAAATATATTAATTTTTGTTTTAAAAAATTGCCGCAACCAAACCCTTACCCAGTTGTGTGAATGAGACGAGACTGTCAATGAATAAATGTTCTTCTTTGACAGACTCCTCTCATTCACACAAAAAAAGCCGCACCGGCTCCTCCTGCTCCTCATTCAAACCAAGCCTACAGTGAGAGCACAGCCAGCCCAGTCCCCACCCTGAGGGGTGAGGACTGGCTGTGCTCTAGCCGCTCTGGAGTGCCATAAGGGACAAAACTAACGTGAACGCACTTTGGATGTTCAAACACACAACCCAAGCGCGCTTATGGGAAACTGAATTTCCCACGAGGGCAGGCTTTCTTAAGAGCCCTATCAGCTCAACTTAAAATCACACCTGGGCGCCAATTGTAGGTGCTCAGGCATGTGCTGTGGGCGGCTGAGGCAGTCAGGGACCCAGCGCACATGCTCAGCTCACTCTGAAGAAGTGAACACAGCATGCCATGATCTTGCTGCTGCCCAGCCTGACTTTACTGGTGTCACTCAGGACTCGTGAGTAAATTGTGGTGGGAGACTGGGGATGGAATCGGGCTGGGGGCAGTGGTGGGAGGGGTTTGGCGAGTGGGAGAGACTGGGGAATGGGAGAGGGGTGGATGGGGAGAGAGACTGGGGAATCCCCAGTGGGGAATGGGAAGAGACTCGGAGTGGAGGGAGGGGTGGATGGGGAGAGAGACTCGGAGAGACTGGGGAATGGGGGGAGGGGGTGGATGGGGAGAGAGATGTGGGAGTGGGAGAGACTAGGGAATGGGTTGGAGGCATTGCTCTGCCTCTGACACTGTCGGAGACATGACGGTTGGTTGGTTGGAGCATTGCTTTGTCTGTGACACTGTCGGAGACAGGACACGGGGTTGAATGGAGCATTAATCTGCATGTGACATTGTCTGAGACAGGAAACTGGGTTGGAGCATTGAATTTGCTCTGCCTGTGTAACTGTTGGAGACAGGACACTGGGCTGGATGGAGCATTGCTCTGCTTGTGACACTGTCAGATACAGGACACTGGGTTGGTTGGAGCATTGCTCTGGCTGTGACACTTTTGGAGATAACAGTGGGTTGGATGGAACATTGCTCTGGTTGTGATACTGATGGAGACAGGACAGTGGGTTAGTTGGAGAATTGCTCTGGTTGTGATACTGACGGAGACAGGACAGTGGGTTAGTTGGAGAATTGCTCCGACTGTGACAGTATAAAGTTCCTTAACAGATCTATCATGCTGGCGTAATTGTGCATGCTGCACAATCTACACACAAATCTATCATGCTTGTGTGTATTGAGTGAGAGATTTTTAAAACTATATTTGTTTAAACCCCACAGTAATGCTGAACACTCTGGTGATATACCCTGTATTGCTTTGGTATATTAACTGTGAATTTCTTATTGAAATTTCTTCCTTTATTCTCCCATGCATTGAGCCTGTGATGAAATTAATAAAGCTACTGTCGAATCGCATTTTATTGCGTGGTCAAAGACCATTGCAAATGACAAAGAATACAATACAGTAAATAAGCAGTATAAAATACAAAGCAATTATAAAACAATCATACTGTCATACCAACATTACTGATACCCAAGAACCAGCAGTGGCAAGACTGCTAATACCCAGGTTACTTTTATACAGTTAATGGGCTAAATTTTAAAAACTGGCTTCGGAGATGGACTGCCCTCAACAGAAAGGAGGCTACATTTTGAATGATTACTGAGTCAGTGCTATCCAGGAGAACTGCTAGTAGTACGTGGTCTGCTGTACCTGGGAACTTCCTGATGGTAGTTTCTAGAAACTCGTGGCATGGGCCATCGTACAGATGACAATGCAAGACTATATGCTCCACTGTCTCTATGGATAAATTATCAAAGGGACAGAGTCTGTCTATGTATGGAATACCCTGGAACCTACCCTCAAGGATCCGAGATGGAAAAGCATTTAAACGGGCAGTGGAGAGTGCCTTACGATCGGCTCAAGCTTCTGCTTTATCAATAAATAGACTTTTTGCTAAGCAGGGCAGGATGGCTGTCCTCCCAGCGCTTCGGGTTCACACCAGTAAAGTAAGGGCCCATCTTTTATATGGGGCTGAGTTATGGGCTCCCACTCACTCTAGTCTGGTGGATAGAGTTCAATCCAGGTTCCTCCAGAAGTTACTGGGAGCCCCGCGAGGCACTCCTATGGCGGCTATTCGGGCCGAATTGGGTCAGAAACCATGGTCCGAGACAGCCAAAGAAGCTGCCTTTAAACTGTGGCTTAAAATGCGATCAGGGCAAGGTTCACTTCTGTTGAGGGCCTCGTTAGAGGACCCTTTTTTGGACCCTTGGACCCAGACGGTGGAAATCCAACTTAGCGAAATGGGCATATCCCCGAATTATCTTATGCATAAGCCGCAGGGGGCCCGTAGGAAGGAGGTATTAGTTAGGCTTGGGGACATAGGCCGACAACAAGAGAGAGGTAAAATAAGGCTAACATTGCACTTAAGAGATTACCTAACCTACGTCCCAGACATGGGGCAGGTTGCCTCCCACCTGATAGTCCCAATCTCCGGTAGAGCCAAACAGTTGCTCTCCAATAAAGCTACTGTGATCTACTATTCAGCTGGTGTAAATGCTTTATGCTAGCAGGGAATCTAGCCTATTAATTTTAGGGATCAGTTAAGGGTGCTTCTAGATGTCACAATACTTTGTAGGTGCTTCTGCTGGAGTCCATGAGTGATGATCATGGTGTCTGAAGGCACTCCTAAGTTGTTACAGTTTTCTGTTGTGTTATTGATTGCAAACATACCTTTTTAGGTTAAAATTTCTCATCCATTATCTTCAGGCTTAGGTTAATATTTGGTTAAAAGTGCTTTTCCTGCATTTTGGTGTATCTTTTCTTGAATGCCACATGGTGGGTGCTTCCTGCCCTCTCCAGAACTCCGCATGCCTCTTCTCCCTTTGTAAAACTCTATGTAGCATTTATGGTGTGCCATTTAGGATTTCATATAATCCTGTTGGCCTTTGCAGCATTTTCTGTGCATTGTAGTTGTGACCATGATGGTTGTGCATTTCAAAAGGCCTGTTTGTTTGGACAGGCATTTGACTGCCATGCCACTGTAGGTAGATATTGGGATGCTGGTCTGGATGGTGCTGACTGTGTTAGTGGCCATTGAGCTGTTAGGGAGGATAAGGATAGTGCCATTTCACAAATATTAGTTTGCGTTTGGGTTGCTTTGGATAATACGAGACTGCATTTTTCTATTTACTATTTCTGGAAATTATCACAAAGATGAGCAAGAAACACTATATAATCAACAAAACTTTTCCCATTAATGTTCACAAATGTATAATTTCCCTCCAAATCATCTGGTATGGTGCCATTTATACCGGATTATTTATTATTGTATTTTATTGATTTGTTACAGTAAATTGTTATAATTTTTCTCTAAGTAGCCTTGTTTCTTTTGTGTTTTATTGGAATAAAAGACAACAGAACTGCTGCAGAAAAGAAGCACGTAGCAGAGTCAGAAATAATTGTCACTGCCATCCTGAGTCTGTTGCCCTGATTCCGCCTACCGTTGCCCTGACTCCGCCTACCGTTGCCCTTTCTCTGCCCCTAGGCTAGGCTCCACCCTTATTTTTGCAGGTCCAGCTTCTGACAGTGGCCAATCCCGATCGCATGGGAGAAGACCCAACAGTCACAATGGGCAATCCATTCCCTGTTGTTCACTCACAGCTCCCAACAGTAAAAAGTTCATCCCGTTAGCTGTGTGACAAAATGCAGCAAGGGGGCACTATACAGCTGAGCCACCCACCTCACTGTGTTTATCCAAATCTCTAACCTAGGGATCCCCACAGCTGGCAAACCCCAGAAAAACCTAGTTTTCACTGCCACCACCTGGGTTTCAGAAATCAGAGGAGATCCACACAACCCAGGATATGTGAACTCCAGAAGTTTATAAGCCCACAGCTTCCCAAGGCACCCTAGTCCCCTTTTTCTGGTGTTTTTCTCCTTCCAGGAGGCAGAACTCTTGGAGCAACCCAGAGGTGCTTATCTTGGTCAAAAGCTGCATTGGCTAAAAAAGCCAGAGGGTAATTCCTTTCTCCCTCTTTGGTAGCTATGCCTTCCGGGTGAAGGGAAGCGTTTTTTGCAGGTACAAACACAAGCACCCAGTGGAGTTAAGTATAGGGAAAAAAAGATTAGGCTTTACTTATAGGGTTAAAAGGTATCAAACGGTAAGAAAACAAGATAAGTCATTGAACAAGCCCCAGACTCCAGTTTGAAGAGTATGAGGACCCTATTTGAGTTCACAACTGCCTAAACTGTACTGGTTCAAGCAGGCAATCTGGTTGCATATAACTCCATGTACAGATAACTTACATGAGGCTCAGTCCTTAGGCAGAAGCCCAGATCTTGTAGATGTTGGAGCAGGCAGGAAGAGGCAAGAGAGCAAAGAAGGGGTGGTCTGTCCCTTTTAAGGTCCTATCCCCACTCTGCTACGATTGGTTTGTGGGACCTGGTCTGTGACCCAGTCCAAGGCAGGGAGGTCTCTGCCCTGCCTTGTGATGTCAAACCAGTCACTCAGTTCAGAGATGTTAGGAATGTGACTAGGTTGCCATGTGCTCACAAGAGAAAGGAGGGCAGGTCCCACCCTATTCAGGAAGTCAACACTGTCCTGCTAGGGTTCCTCTCGAGGCAAAGGCAGGGGGGAAAAGGCTTTTTACCACAAACTACTTGGTTAATAGCCATTACTGGACCTACTCTCTAAGAACTAATCCAATCCTTTTTTAAACCCAGATATACCACTGGTCTTGATAATGTCCTATGCCAACAAATTCCATACGTTACTTATGTGTTGAGTGAAAAAGTACTTCCTTTTATTTGTTTTAAATCTGCCGGCAGCTAGTTTCATGGAGTGTCCCCTAGTTCTAGTACTATTTGAGAGGGTAAATAACCGTTCCCTGTCCACTCGTTCCACACCACTGAAGTTTTTATAAACCTCTATTATGTCTCCTCTGTCTTCTCTTCTCTATGCTGAAGAGATCCAGCTTGTCACACCTTTCTTTGTACAGTAGCCGTTCCATACCCTTTATCATTCTCATTGCCCTTTTCTGTACCTTTTCTAGTTCAGCCATGTCTTTTTTGAGATAGGGTGACCAGAACTGTGCACAATATACCAGGTGCGGTCACACCATCAATTTGTATAGAGGCATTATGACCGCTTCAGTTTTATTCTCTATCCCTTTGCAAATAATTCCTAACGTTCTGTTTGTGTCAGTGGGGAGGGGACAAGGGGGATAGATGCACCCATACCCACACACGCTCCGTCCCCATGTGGGTGCTGGCAAGGCTGCAAGAGTGAAGGATGCCCGTCAGGATAGTAATTGGGCTCAAATAGTCTCAAAGAGACCAGGCCCCTATCATCATAGGGTGCGGAGCACCTGAGCAGGCCTACACCTCCCTGCTCACCACAAGAACTCCAAACACTCTCGTTCACTCAGGAAGGGGAGAGCTGGACAGGTGGGTGCAGTCTCGTGAGGAAGGGAATGTAGTGACCCAGGGTTGAGGGGGAAGGAGGAAAATTCACACAGCATGCAGGCGAAGGGGGCGGGGGGAGCCAGTCGCACGAGCACTCACTTTTCGGAACACACACCGCAAGGGAGTGGGGACACACTGGGGCAATACACACTAGCAAGCTCTAACACACACACAATAGAAACAGCTATAACAAGATTAATCTCACGTATCTCTCAGAGGGCCAGCTTCTCGCTCGGATTACCTGCACTGGGTGCGTCCCAGCGCCGGCTATTATACCGTTGACTCTGCCCCCCAGCATGCCTGCAAGTGAGCGGAGCACCGCAATGGTGCAGGCACTGACCCCACGTTGCTTGGGGTCACAGGAGGGGGCGAAGCACTGCTGTCACGTGGGCCGGTTGCCTTGGTGACTGAAGACAGTCGCAGGGGTAACAACTCCATGGCTTGGGCTGAGGCGGGGGAAGCGGAAACGGCTGGGGGAGAAGACGGAGCGGGGCACCCCTGTAGCCTACATCTGACAGTACCCCCCCATCGAGCCCCCTGGCCAAAGCCCCAGGACAGGCAGGAATGGCCCGGGTGGCGAAGATGAAAGAGGTGGACCAGGCGGGCAACAGAGACATGGGACGCAGGCTCCCAGGAGCGGTCCTCAGGGCCGTAGCCAGCCCAGTCTATGAGAGAATGCAGGTGGCCCCGCCAAAATTTGGACTCCAGGATTGCTCACACTTCGTATTCAGGGTCGACCGTTGAAGGGGCATGGGGTCCAAGGCAGGAACCGGGGGGGCGGGAGGGGAATCCCCCGTCACCACCTTAAGGAGAGACACATGGAATGTGGGGTGAATTCTCATAGAGGAAGGAAGGCTCAAGGTGTAGGTGACCTCGTTTACCTTACTAGAACAGGAAAGGGCCCAAGAAACCTGCAATCTAATTTCTGAGGGGGTCGGGTTGACTGATAGTGTCGGCGGTCCAGCCAGACAATTTCTCCCGGTTCAAAGGATGGCTCTGGACGTCGATGCTTGTCTGCATTATTTTTGTATTGTTGTCGGACTCTGGTCAATGCACGTTTGGCAACCACTTGGGCTTTATGAATTTGTCATGCTAAGGCCCCTGCGGCAGGGACCTGCGTTAATTGTATGTCGATGGTTTCTAATGGAGGATGAAAGCCATAGGAGATTTTAAAAAGGGGGAATTGCCAAGAGATGCATTCAAGACATTGTTGTACACAAACTCCGTGGTTGGGAGCCAGTGATACTAATCATCTTGCAAATAGCTGATGTAACACCTTAGGTACTGTTCTAGATTTTGATTTACACATTCCACTTGCCCGTTGACTTGGGTGTGATAAGCGGTGGTAGGTTTGAGGGTCACGTGTAAGGCCTTAAACAGAGTTCTCCAAACGTGCGAAATAAACTGAGTTTCACGGCCGCTAATAATTTCCAGAGACCATCCATGCAGTTTGACAATGTGGCAGATAAATAGACGTGCCGTATGTTGGGCTGTAGGTAAGCCTTTGCAAGCGATGAAGTGAGCTAATTTAGTGAAATGATCCACCACTACTAGAACTGTTGTATAGCCTTGTGTGGGGGGTAGTTCTACAATGAAGTCCAGACTCATGCGTTGCCATGGTTCTTGGGGGATCAGGGTAAGTTGCAAGAGCCCCACAGGGCTTACGGGGTACCTTGGTTTGGGCGCACACGTGCATTTTTGTATGTGTTGGTGAACGTCTGTATGCAGGGCTGGCCACCAGAAAGTATATTGAATTAACTGGCAAGTTCGTTCGGTTCCTGGATGCCCCACTGAGGGGCGGCAGCAGCAGGTAATCATGACAGGGATCCTCGGGTCTCTTGCCTTCTCTCCCGTTGTCACTCTGCTAGCTGGTCTTGTATTTGGAGGAGCAGGTTTGCTAGCTTCTCCCACGTATCCGGAAGAGCGGTATAAGCCAGTTGGTCCTTGATCTCCTCACTTATTCATCTTTGGTACATCACTCGTAGCACGTCATTGGGCCATTGGAGATCCAAGGCCAACTGTTGGAATTGTGTGATATATTCCAACAGGCTTCCTTTGCCTTGTTTCAAGACTAGGATGGTGGTGTCTCTGTCCTTCACCCGATGGGGGTGGTCAAACAAAAACACAAACTCACGGACAAAGTCTGTGTACTTGGACAGCAAAGGGCTTTTCCCTTTTAACAGGGTGGTAGCCCATTCCAAGGGTAGGCCCACGAGATGATCAATAATAAAGGCAACCTTGAGTGTATTGGTGGCATATGTTCCTGGATGTATCATGAAGGTCAGTTCACAGAGTGCCATGAAGCCCTGGAATGACCATCGTTCCCCTGCAAACTTCTCTGTACGGGGTCCCTTGGGTTCACGCACATTTGCAGCCCCACTGGGGGCTGTGAAGCCTCAGGAATGGTCACAGGGGTGGATGGGGGTGCCCCTGCAACCCCGGGAATATTTCCTACTGTGGTGGCCAATTCTGCATGTTTGTTTTGCAAGTCCTTCATTTCCATGGTCATGGATTGGACTGCTCTCACCAGATCGCCTAACTCCTTGGCGACATCCATAATAAAAATTTAAAAATACGCACTTACCCCAAATGTGAAAGGGAGCAGTTTTGGTGCCGGTAATTCTGCCAGGGGGGAGGGGACAAGGGGGGATAGATGCACCCATACCCGCACACATTTCGTCCACACGTGGGTGCTGGCAAGACTGCAAGAGCGAAGGATGCCCATCAGGATAGTAATTGGGCCCAAATAGTCTCAAAGAGACCAGGCCCCTATCATCATAGGGTGCCGAGCACCTGAGCAGGTCTACGCCTCCCTGCTCACTAGAAGAACTCCAAACACTCTCGTTCACTCAGGAAGGGGGGAGCTGGACAGGTGGGTGCAGTCTCGTGAGGAAGGGAAGGTAGTGTCCCAGGGTTGAGGGGGAAGAAGGGAGATTCACACAGCACGCAGGCGAAGTGGAGGGGAGCCTCAGGGTGGGGGAACCCAGTCGCACAAGCACTCACTTTTTGGAATACCTCCCCCCCCCCCGCAAGGGAGGGGACACATACTGGGGCAATACACACTAGCAAGCTCTAACACACACACAATAGAAACAGCTATAACAAGGTTAATCTCACTTATCTCTCACAGGGGGCCTGCTTCTCACTCAGATTACTGACGCTGGATGCGTCCCAGCACCGGCTACTATACTGTTGGCTCTGCCCCCCCCCCAGTGTGCCTGCAAGCGAGCGGAGTGCCACAATGGTGCAGGCACTGACCCCGCGTTGCTCGAGGTCACTGGAGGTGGTGCAGTGCCCCTGTCACGTGAGCCGGTTGCCTTGGTAACTGAAGACAGCCACAGTGGTGACGGCTCCACAGCTTGGGCTGAGGCGGGGGAAGCGGAAACGGCTGAGGGAGAAGACGGAGCGGGGCGCCCCCGCAGCCTACAGCTGATGGTTGCCTTTTTTGACTGCTGCTGCACATTGGGCTGAGAATTTCAGAGTATTGTCCACAATCACTCCCAGATCCTTTTCCTGAGTGGTAACTCCTAGCTTGGTACCCAGCATTGTGTACTCATAGTTAGGATTATTTTTCCCTATGTGCATCACTTAGCACTTGCCCACCTTAAATCTCATTTGCCATTTAGATGCTCAGGCACCCAGTCTCGTAAGATCCTGTTGCAGTTCCTCACAGTCTACCCGTGTTTTAACTACCTTGAATAACTTGGTGCCATCTGCAGATTTGATCACCTCAGTCTTAATGCCCTTTTCCAGATCATTAATGAATACATTAAACAGCACCAGTCCCAATACAGATCCCTGGGGCACACCACTTTTTACATATCTCCATTGTGACTACATCTCTCTGTTGTGTAAGTCCTTTCTGTGTTGCTTGCTTCTGTTTCAAAAAAGGATGAGCTTACACAGTAGATGGGAATAAGCCTTCACCTTGGCAGTCACATTTTGATATGATGCTCTTACTAGCTCATGAAGCATGACTCCATGGGGAAGGGATGTAACAAGTTGCCCCATCTACCTGTTGGCCGTTTAACGCCCTGAATCAAAGACTGTTGTGACTTGAGGAATTGATTACCTGTTGATTCCCATATCTGAAAGAATCCCAGATGTGTACATAAATGGTATGAATATATAAAAGCTTGTTTGAATTATTATTTATATTAAGAACATAAGTGCCACACTTAGTCTAACGGTCGTCAAGCCTGACATTCTGTCTCTGACAGTGGCCATGTTGTCATTTCAGAGTCATACAAATGTCATAATAGAATTATTCATTCTCGGTTCCCAACACACAAATGTAGTCTTTTTCCCCAAACAATTTGAATGAATAGCCATTCATGGCCCAACCCTCCAGCAACTTATTTAATCCTTGTTTAACTCCAGCTATGTGGCCTTTGCAAAGTCACCTGGCAACATGTACCAGAAGTTAATTGTATGTTGAGTGAAAATTTATTTGTGTTTTTTGGCATCTGCTGCTTGTTTCATAGTGTGTCCTAAGCTTCAGTATCGAGGGCAAACAGTTTCATTGTAGTGAGGTCATACCGCCCCTTTAAACAAGGAAACTTATGAAAAATACAAGTTGCAGGGCTGTATTGGTTCCAGTGCAGCCCTGCACCATGTATTTTTCATGTGTCCTTATTTAAAGGGGAGGTATGGCCACCCTTGTTTTCTGCTTACTTGTTCCACAACACTCATGGTTTTATTAACTTGTGTCAATCAATTCGTTTGTAAGCTGAAGACCCTAGCATACTGACCCCCTCCTTGTACAGAAGCCATACCATACCCTTGATAATTTTTGTTATCATTAATCGTTACTTTTACAGTTCTAATATATCTTTTTTTTGAGTTGGGGTGGCCAGAACTGCACACAATACTGTATTAACATTTTCTCTCTACATATTTGTATACACAAATGATTCTACTTGTGGACAACTTTGGTTTTGCTAAACTCTGCGCTCTCTAACTGGGTCTACTAGTGTCAGGGTTCAACCCCGAACCCTTGGTCTCTGGGGCTGGGAGGTTCCCTTTTTTCTGCTCTGCTGCTCAGCTTGTTTGGGTTGGGATTTTTCCATGTATTCCTTGTTGGCACAGTGTGTGTACGTAGCCACATCTGCCTCCTGATTTGGTTGCAGCTGTCTTAAAAGAAGGGCTTGAGTGTGTCCCACTGGAAGCTGGCAGACCATCTGTTGTTGATGATTTGCTACTGGTGTTCTGGTCCCACACTCATAGGCGATGGGTAACTGTCGATAAGTGTGGGGGCACAGGAGTAGAAGCTGGGCAGGAGTTCTGTAGGGCTTGTGAAACTCTTGGATTTGCCTCTGCTTCTCGCTCAAGTTGTGTCGCTCCCTGTTGTCACTTGCTTAGGTTGTGCTCCCCTGTTAATTTGATTGTTTAGTTTGTGTTCCTTCCCTTGATCAGCTTACCCCTTCTTACCACTTCTTGTATTTCCTTACCCAGCCTTCTTGTTGGCTGAATCTGTGTGGTGTTTTCCTTAGTCATGGTCTTTGCTCTCCTTCAGATGCTTTTACTTGCTGGGTGTATTGCCTCTCCTGACCAGTGCACTTGTTTCCCCTTAGACTTTCCCTTGGCCTCCTGGTCCCTTCATGTCCACAGCCCTTGTGTAGTCCCTGCTAGGTCTCAGGTTTCCTTGATTGCTTCTTATAGTTATAGTTCCTTGCTAAACATCTGGTCTTGTAGATTCATTAGAGTTCCCTGCTTGGTCTAGCGTATAGTTCCTTGTATAGTGTTGTGTGTCTCTGCATTTGACTTGGATAGTTACAGCTTATTGCTTACCTTCATAGTTACATTACTTGTCTCATGCCTGCTCCTCCCCTCCCCCCTGCATTGTCTATAACTTGCTGCTAACATCTGGTCTCCTAGCTCCATTGCTGTTAACTGCTCAGTCTGCTGTAGTGTCGCGCCCCACAGCACTTCCCAGTCTTTCATAGCTCATCTTAGCTTTTCCCCTCATCCTAGTTTGTGTGATGTGTACATGTTTTTCTTTCCCTTGAAGGTCATCTTATTCTCTTCTTTCCTAGCTCTGGAACACTTGTCATCTGGTGCACTCTCACAACACCTCGTAGCTGATGCTGTTAACCATCCATTGCTCAGAATACGCTGTTGTCTGTGTGATGTATGTATGGTGTGGGTGCTTCAGTACTCAAGTCTGTTGGCTAGTTTCTCGCTACTTCACTGCTTGAGGTAAGGAGCAAGAGCTTGAGTCTCCTCTGGTTTCTGGGAGGCTTCCACCTCTGAGGAGATAACATCTCCTGCTAAGATCAAGCAAGTTCCTGGTGATGATCTCTGGCCTTAGCCTTATGGCCCAGCTGCTATTCAAACATGCGCGAACCATGATGTTGTGAATTCTGGCTAGGCCTCTGCCAAAGCTTCTGTCTCATGGGGATTGGGGTGAGTATGGGTGCATGTGTGACCCTAAGTGTGGCAAACCCTTTCTCTCTTGTAAGGTTCACACAATAGCACTTCTGCAGGTTTCTGACAATTAGTTTGGGCATTGACTTGGCACTGTACTTGCATTACGTACATTTGCAGCCAATATGTGGGAACTCATCACCTGTGCACTTACAAAGAATAAAAATGAACAGAGGAATGAGATCAAATAATTAATAGCACTAGGATCAGCTCTATGTCAAATAATGGGTATTAAACCCCATTTTTACGAGTTTCCCTCTCATGTTACATCTATGCAAAGAGAAGGAAAGCTAGAAGTTATTGGGCGTGATCTAGAACTTGCATGTGAACGGCTTAGGTGTGTGCGCACAAGCCCTGCATGAGTTCGGCATGTTTTGTGCACACATCACAGTCCCCATAACAGGTGCTCATGCTGTCAGGGCTCATGCTGCCCTGATACTGCCAAATGGGTCGCGTCCTGTTGCTAAGCAGCAGCGCGAGGCCGGGAGGGGTGGGGATTGTAAGAAACGCCGCAGGAAGGGACGGGGGTTCTGTTGCGGTCAGGGGAAATGCCGGGCCCCACCCACATACAGAGCTCGTCAGGCACAACGTTGGAATGGGCGGTGGAAGGGGAGCCCCGCCCCATGCAGGCTGGAGCCAAGCCTACATAAGGTACCGGCGGAGCTGAAAGCCGCCACCGGTAATCGCTTCTGAGGGGCTGGCCCTGGTTTACCTTGTGGAACCGTCTTTTCCTTGTTGTTCTAGAGAGAGAGCCTGCTTGGGTGAGTGTGTCCTGTGTATCCCCTCTTCCTTGAGTGAATCCTGGTGTGTCTGTGTGTGTATCAGAGTCTAGTTTGTCGCCCCTTGTTTCCCTGTGAGTACTTGATTTGAGGCTGGTGTGTGCTTTCCTTGTTCCTTTGGATCCTTCTCCCCCTCTTGGCTTCCTGCGTGATTTTCCCTACAGATTTCCGTCCCTGAGAGTGAGCCCTACCCATTTGGCACACCCCTCCCCCTCCTGGCCCTTTCGCCCCTTCCCCATTCCTTTTCCCCAGGACCACCCCCTTCCCTTTTCACCATCCTGGTTCATGGTGTCTTGGGCTCCGGAGTGCCCCATGGAGCAAGTGTTGTACCCCTATTGTTGTGTTATTCCCTTGGGGCAATTGTTCTCCTCTCCTTGTCCCTATGATGACTCGGGTTGCGTTCTCACTTTGAGGGAAAGCCCCCCTAAGACCCTGAGGGACCGTTATACCCCGATGGATCATACCTTGAGAGTGAGGAGGACGCCACTTTTCCCTGTTTGTGTTTGTTCACCCCAATATTCCCCTTCCGGTCATTCCTTTTTTTCCCTTCCCGTTCTACCCCCCCACCATGACATGTGGGTTACACGTGTGATAGCACGTGCTCTTAACCAGACCTTGTGATGGGCCCCATTTTCCCTGCTATCTGGGAACAGTACAACCCTATGAATGTACATTCAAGGTAGCAGAGAAATATTATATTATATATTATATTATTTATATTTATTAGCCGCCCCCTCATGCCTACGGCATCTCGGGGCGGCTCACAACATATAAAAATTTCAGTTTAAAAATACAAAACCCCAACAACATCTTTTAAAATGTCTTTAAAAATCCCATATCCCCCCCCACCTACCCTACTCTCCCACCCTCCCCTCCAAAGGCCTGGGCGAACAGCCAGGTCTTGCAGGCTCAGCAGAAAGCCAGCAGATTTGGGGACAGGTGGGCTTACTCCAGGAGGGAATTCCAGAGCCGCGGCCCGGCCACTGAGAACGCCCTCTCCATTGTGGCCCCCCGTTTTACATGGGGGACCTCCAGAAAGGTGCCCCCAGTAGACCAAAGGGATCGCTCTGAGGCACGGAGGGAGAGGTGGTCCCTGAGGTATGAGGGGCCCAAACCATGTAGGACTTTATAGATCAACACTAACACCTTGAATCTTGCTCGGTATGCTATAGGCAGCCAGTGCAGAGTATGGAGCACAGGTGTTATGTGCTCTCGCCGCCCCGTCACCGTAAGGAGATGGGACGCTGCATTCTGCACTAGCTGCAGCCTCCGAACCAGAAACAGGGGAAGCCCCACATAGAGCACGTTGCAGTAGTCTAGTCTCGAGGTGATGAAGGCATGTATGAGAGTGGCCAGGTTGGGCCCGGAAATGTATGGATGCAGCCTCTGTACCAAATACAGCTGGCGAAAAGCAGCTTTAGCCACCGCTTCCGCCTGTCGATCCAGACGGAGGTCTGAGTTCAAAACCACACCCAGACTCCAAACCTGCTGGACTACAGGAGGGCAGACCCTCCCCCCCACACACAAGGGGAGCCAGCACTTCTCTCGCCCTTCCCACCACCATCATCTCCAGCTTACTGGGATTGAGCTTCAGTCTGCTCTGCCACATCCAATCCACCACGGCCTCCAAACATTGGGAAAGTAGGACCTGAGACAGTTGAAAACGAGAGGTACATCTGAGTATCATCAGCATATTAGTGACATCACCCCCCGAACCCTCCCACGATCTCCCCCAGGGGCTGCATATACACATTAAATAATCACAGAGACAGGATCAAACCCTGCGGAATGCCACAGGGCAAGCCCCGAGGGCTTGGTGTTTCAGCTCCCAGCACCACCCGCTGGCTTCTCCCCGAGAGGAATGAGCAGAACCACTCAAGGACAGTCACGTCCAGACCCCCCAGGTCTCATAGCCATCTCAACAGCAGCCCATGGTCCATGGTATCAAAAGCGGTTGAGAGATCTAGCAGGATCAGAAATGTTGAACATCCTGCATCCATCTCCCGGTGGAGATCGTCCACCAAGGCCACCAATGCTGTCTCGGTACCATAGCTGGGGCAGCAACCAGACTGAAAAAGGGTCAAGGAAATACTTCAGTGGGGATTATTATAGTTCAGGATCTGATAACACACCCACTGTAAGTTACTGGAGTCGGTACATCTGATTCAGCTGAATTTTGAACAGGTTCTTAAAGACTCGGTCCCAAAAAGCACCTGCTTAATAGAAGTGTGTGAGTACTCACATTTGAGTTGTGTGTTGAAATAGATGCTTAATTCCTTGACAACATTGTGGCAATAGATTCATTACTGTTGTAGGGAAAGGAAGGAAGCATGACACAGCCAGAGTTCTAAGGAAACCATTTCAGTGGAAGCAGAGTTGGTTTGTGTTTTCAGGGCTGCCTCTAAATCTGAAGGGGATGAAACACCTTAAGAGGGACCGAGTCTCCTTACCTTCCCCTCTCAGTACATGCTGGCAACCATTAAATACTGACTGGTGATGTGTCAAAAATGCTGATGGGGGAGGTAGAATATCTTATAGTTGGAACTGGTCAAGACCCCTTCTGCCATTAAAGTTGCCTTTCAGTCCCCATTTACATAATACATGGGCAGCTTTAATGGTGGCATTTTTGTATTGATGTAGTACTTGACTTTAGGATCCTAACATTCTTTTTGTGTAGGTTTTGGCCCAAATCCGCAAACTGCTTCCCTGGAGTAAGTGATGTGTGGGTTACAGTCCTGATCTGCAAGCGATTCATTAGAGGTGATGTCTTAAAGGCCTACTATAGGTGGTCTCTTGTCCCAGTTTTGCTAAGCTTGCTAAATAATAAATATGGCTGTCAGTGTGCCTTACACAATGGGCTGTATAGTTTTAATAAAACCTTTGGTCTTGCTCAATGTATATCTAGTATAATCTAAAATCAGTCTGTCACTTTTGTGCCTACTTTAATTTCTACTCAATAGCGCTGCTAGGGACATAATTGTCCGCTTACTTTTAGATGTGATTGAAGTAGAGAAAAATTGGCCTATTTTTCTAAAAGTGATCTCAGTCACTCTACTGCTATTAACTCCTAAAATTTCAATGTTATACAAATTATATCCATCCATGTTCCCTCTCATTTATATGAATTGTATCTTGGCAATTGTTCATGGCTTGAAGTGCCGCAATCTACAATGTCATATTGTTGACTTGGGTTTAGCAAACTACTTGATTTTACGTTCATTTTGCAAATGATAGTTGTTCTTGACATCCTGTAACTCTGAATTGCAGACCAAACCTTCTGTCACAAACGTTAACTACATATTAGCATGACAATTACCAACAACATTCAAAAGTATCTTTTCATCTAGCAATATTAGCATTTATAAGAAGTTCAGAAAAACTATACTGAATACATTTACTGGAGTCCACAGTATTGTGTTGTGTGAAATAAGCGGTTTGTGTGATTGCAAAGAGCTTGAGAGTTTTTTGTGCTATTTAAATCTGTTAAAACAATACCAGTGGGCAATTTGCTGCAGCATATCTTGGATCAGTTTTTAACTACACGGGCTTGGCATCAGATGGCAAACAAAAGGAAAAGTAGGTGAACTATTGTGTATTTTATTTCTCCTTTTGATGGACCAGTGCTCTGATGCTACAATGGTTGATCTTGGGCAGTTGTAGGAAGTCAGTAGTCTTCTACGAAGTTCAGGTATATTCTAAAGAATAAATAAGGGTAAAAGACGAGAATGAAAATAATTAATTACTGCATGCAGAATTTAACCTGTAGTTTCATGAGGGGTCTGGAGAAACATGAAGGCAACAGAGCAGGTGGAAAACTGTGCTTTTATAATGATTACTTACTGTTAGTAGCATAACCATTAAGGGAACAAATCATCTTCTATGCACTTATGCCCATGGAAGCATCTCGTCCAGGAATATGCAGGTACTTCTCTTTCCTGGGGATTCAGTTGGAAAAGAGCAGCTCTAACTCCAACCAGGAATCCATAGAAGATGTGATGAAGCAGTAAATCTCCATGAATTTCTTGGTCCCATTCCTTCCATTGCTAGTCCTCCCTATTCTCTGTGACATTTGGGTCCAGGCTTCTACATATGCTGTGTCCCCACTTCACTGTTGACTCCTTGGCATAAGGGTATGAAACTTGGGAGCCACCAATTGGATAGGAGGAATCCAACTTAATACATTTAATATGAAATTAGAAAAGAGTTTTTGTAACCAAGCTGTGGGCGTGACGCTGAGCAATTTTCAGGGAATGCATTGGAGCTGAAACAGATAAACCCGTTCAAGCGCGCTATGCTAAGATAATTATTAGGGGTTGTCCTCAGGAGGAAATTGTGGATTCAGATGCATTATGGATTTGGAGTTGCAATTTCTGGATTTAATTATGGAATAATATTATGGATCTGTATCTTAACAAATAAAAAACAACACAAAAATAAAAAAATCATTGTGCATGCACATAATGGTTGCCAGATGGTTCTGTGCATGTGCACCATTTTGGAAATATCAGCTAGTCTGAGCATGAGCGAAATGATGGCTGCTCGTGTGCAGACTGGTTGCCTTTTTCTAAAAAGGTGGCACATTGCAGCCACCATTTTGGGGAAGGCATGCATACGCATAATGGTCATAGGCTATTTTGCACAAGCGCAGAGCAGTCGAGTGGCTGTTTTGCGCATTAACAATTAAAAAAAAATATTTTTCAATAATTTTAAAACTGAACTGGCAACAGGTATGTTGCCACTGTTGTGGTTCAATATGGGTTACAAGCAGTTGTGGATTATTCTGAATCTGTAATGCTCACTACTGGTAATTATAGTACAGCGCAGTCCCATCCTATAGTTAAGATTGCAGCTCATCACTGTTTAAAAAACCCACACTTTACAAACGTTATAACGTTTAAAACTAGGATTTTTTTTCTTCAAAATTGGCTTGTTCAAGCAGGTGTGTGTGCGTGCGTGTGCATGTACAAAGGGCAAAATATTGTTCTTGGCCAAGATGTTAACAAATTACAGCACTTTAAAGTTTAAAGTGGGCTGTGCTGTTTGGAAGACCTGCTTCAGGTTCCTGGGACCCTCCCACCTGGGCTAATTCATCTGCCCCTCCCCACAGGTAACTAAAGGACAAAGGGTTGTTGTCCAGGGGGTGTGGCTGGGCTGGGCTGTTTGAAAGGAAGGCTTTGGGAGAGGGGCTAAGGAAGAAGGGGGGGAGGGGGATCTCCCTCGCCACCTGGATGGGACAGCTGGGGAGGGAGAGCCGGGGGGGAGGGTCAGCAGGGTGGTGGTGGGCACGGCTATTGGGGTCATGACAGGTCTTAAAATAGGGTTACACAAGTCAAAAATATTGGAAATGTCTTGTAGTTATTACACAGTTAGAGCACACCCAGTGCAGATTGCTGCTTAGTTCTTGTGCTTTTCTCAGTGCAGGGTTGTTAATCTGGGTAAAAAGGGCAGGCAAAGCTCCTGGCTGGTCCTGAAGGGGCTCCACACATCAGATTTAATTCTGTCAGAGCATTGAATCCAGTGGGGCTATTGTCAAGGGAAATAAATGGTTCTGGAAGTTGAGACCCAATGAAATGAGGGTTAAGTCTAAATAGGGCTAGAGTTAAGTTTGACTGCCGAATGCAGGGGTGATGGGCCACTGCATGATCTAACTTTCCCAGGACCCCAGGGGTGTCCGAACTCCTAAACTACCCCCTGGGAGGGCACAGGGCAAGGAGGAGGAATGGGGGAGCCATGACTTGGAAGACTGGAGCAGAAAGCTGAGCAGGGGTGGGAGGGATCATGGAGCTTCAATGCATTGATAGCCTGGGAATTTAACTAATTGACTGAGTGGCCTGGAAATTGGGGGGCCTAGAGGTTGTTCTTTCTTAGCTTTGGCACTGGCTCTCTGATATGGCTCTGAAAGGAGTACGTTCATTGTGACAGATTTAAAACATGAAATCAACATGCTCAGTATGCCTTCATTGCTCCTTGTACCAGAGGAGTTGCTTGTGTTCCAAGGGCTGAGATAGCAGGGAGCTAAAGTTCAGGAAGGCAGGGGAGTGCAGGTCAGGAAGGAATGCCTATAAACTAGGATTCTAATTAATACAGGAGTTGAAACAACTGGAAATTTCAGAACAATTGAAAATGCCTCTTCATTTTAGGGATCAACAATCGCTCAAGTGACCTAAGCAAAATGTCATACTTGGGGGAAAAATAGTGGTGCTGCTTTTAGAGCAATAAGAAAAGATCTTATCCACAATGAAAAACTCCTTAAAAAAACCTCCAAAGTTGCAGATGTATTTCACAAGAATTGGAAAAAGAGCAGCACCATCCCAAGAAGCAGATGATGATGAACAGCACAGTGAACTACATAGCCATGAGCTCAGTGGGTGGTCATGGGCAAGTCACTATCTCATCCTCAGTTGGCAGTTCCCAGCTGTAAAATGGGAATAATAATGACTACTCAATAATGGATACCTAAGTTTGTAATTGTTCAAATTAAATTCCTCTTTTCAACATATAAATGGTTCAATCTCTCCTATTATATGTACTTTCAGAGTATCAGGAAGATGCACCAGAGACAGCTGTGCCTCTTTAGGCTGAAGAAGAACCTAGTGCTTCATCTGGAGATAATGTGCCTGAGGAACTTGGTGCTTCAACTGGACATGCGCCTAAAGAACCTGGTTCATTGTATCAAGATAATGCACTTGAAAAACATATACCAGTTGGAATATCCAAAGACCTTGCTGAATAAATGACTTCACCTGAGATCACATGGCAATCCGTGGAGTTGACCAAAACATGAATGCAGATTTTAGGAAAATTGCACACCGGTTCCCAGATAAAACCAGGTACATGTCAATGAAAACTTTCAAACGTGAACTCCAAAAAGGTGAATGAAAGCAATGAACCTGGCTTGTTTATTCAGAGAGCAGATTTGCTGTGTACTGTGAGCCATGTTGTTTGTTTGGTGGTATATCTCAGTTTGCAAATGAAGGCTTCAATGATTGGAAGAAAGCGAATGTACGAACAAAGGAAAACAAGAACTCTTCAGCACATAAGACGTGTTCTCAAGCTGAAGGACAGGTTGAATATCCCAGGAAGAGTTGTCCGGAAGGTTACATAACAGCTTGATGAAGAAATAGCCTATGTCCTGAAACATGTTATTCCAGTTTTCAAAGCTCTGACATCTCACGGGCTGGCTTTTAGAGGCACAGACCAACGTTTTGGGTCTAGTGGCAACTACCTCATGGTCCTGGAATGTATTGTGGAATTTGACCCTTTCCTTTCTGAACACATTTTGCGCCACAGCAATTCAGAGTCTGGGACAACAACATACCCCTCAAAAAGGATGTGTAATGAGCTCATAGAAGGAATGACGGCAAAACTGCTGTGAATAATCACCAATGAGATAAAAGAAGCAAAGTATTTTTCAATAAGTGTTGATTCAACACCTGGTGTGTCTCAAGTGGATCAACCGAGTCTCATTTTTTGCTATGTGAAGGAAGATGGTGCAGCAGTTGAAAGGTTTTTGACCTTCATTGCAAACCTGGGACACAAATTAGAATTCCTTGCAGATGCTGTAACCAAAGTTCTTGACTCCTTCAAGCTCGACATTTCAAACTGTTGAGGGCAAACATACGATAACAGCAGCAACATGTATGGTGCCTACAGTGGTCTCCAGGCCAGGATTAAGCAGGTGACTCCATTAGATATATATGTGCCCTGTACAGCCCACCCTTTCAATCTTGTGGGAACCTGTGCTGCTGAATGCTGTCTCAGTAGCCTAAGGGACTTTGGTCAGAAAATTACTAAGTCCAGCCCTGCTCAATGTGGGCACTGCTGGTTTGAGGGCAGAGTGAGAATTTTGGATTCAGGAGGCCCGGTCATATCTGGTTTACTTGGATCAGCTTCAATTAATCTTGTCCACCGATGTGGAAGATGTACTTGGGGTGTGCGTGTGTGTGTGTGTGTGTGTGGGCAACCAGTTGAGAACTAGATGCATGCCCATCATGGCTGGTGAAAGCCATCCAGGAGACACTGGGGGTTTTGCTGACTGGGGTTGTCAATGCCTTCCTTAGGGAGGGCAGGGTGCCTGACAGTCTCAAGGCTGTGGTCATCCTCCCCCTGCTCAAGAAACCATCCTTGATGTTGACGCTCTGATCCTGGCTGCTGTGCTGGGTCAGGTCCCTTATTTCTCTCCCCCGGTAATGATCCTTCAGCTGCAGAGGGGGTGGGCAACTCTAAACCTCTGACAAGTCAGACCAACACAACTCGCATGCTCCAGTCTGCTACTGAACATCTGAGATGGATAGCAACACTGGCCCAGAGAAGGATCAGCAAAGCAGCTGTGAGATTCCCCATCCCCCCACCCCCCTTTTAGGAGTTTTCCGTATTAAAAGACATTCATTCCTTCCATCGGTATTTGGGTAAATAACATTTGTTAGATCCAAGCTCTTTAGTCTGCTAATCACATCTTGCCCCAAGGAGTCTTCCTGTATAGGAAGAACACAGCGTCCTTACAAAGGGACATTGGCGCACACACTAGAAAGGCATGTGGGCCTTGATTTAGGTAAGGGAGGCTGTTGAACAAGAAATCATCAGCTAACTCATTGCATTGGAAAACACAGCAGGAGAAGCTCAGCTTTTCCAAGCCTATGGCAATCACTGACGTACCTTGTTTCTAATGTCCCCTTTTTAGGGAAGGTTATTGAATGGGTGGTCACCCTGCAGTTCTGAGCACATCTGGATGTTATCAGTTTCCTGGACCCAGGTATTTGTGCTGGGCATGGCACGGCCAAAGGTGTGCGCCAAAGGGCTGCGTGAACAAGGGTGCGCCCTTATGCGCATGGCCTTAGGCGCTGGCCATGTGTGGCCAGAGTGTGGTTTTGTTTCCCCCCCCCTTTTTATTTATATTGTGATTTACTGTTATTGGATTAAGTTCTACAACTGTCAGTGCCTCGACAAGACAGACTGTAAAATGTCACGTAAAAGAGGTAGGCAGTGCCTCCCCGACACTATTGAACAGCAAACATTTTCCAAACAGCTGAAAATAGATGCTTTTATGGTGAACCCAGACGAATTAGTGAATGAATCTGCCCAGTTGGCATCTTCCAGTGAGAACGTTAAAGATTGTCTGGGAGATATGGGGTGTGGCACCCATGGACGAGGCGGATGTTAGTGGTATTTCTATTAAGTCATTGAATTTAGAGTCCGGTCCTGTAGATATTCTTGCTAACCAGTCTTTTTTGATCGGAGACTTGATAAAGAAGCTCATTAGTCATTTGGCCAGTATTTCCTCCATCTTGAAGCAGCAGGGCGAACAAATCAAAGCCTTGATGAATTATACAATAAATGCTAAGGGAGGGAGGAATGTAACGCATTCCTCTCACCTTCCTCAGCATAACGATTCTGGACAGGAGGTACCTGCGGTTAAACCTGGAGTTTTGCCAAACACCAAAGATAGGACATTTATGAGATGAAGGGAGGTGAGGCCAAGCACGCAATCCTCCAATAGACCATTACATCATGGTCACTTGGAGAGCATTAGCAATGCTATTAATTCAGGTATGACCCCTTATTCTAATTCTTCGAAAGTTAAGATTGATTACAAGGCAGTTGCATTTAAAGTATGCCCGTTACCCAATGGCTATTTACCCTTTTGGTATTCCAAGGAGGCAATTGGTGGGCATTTAACTGAATTGCTGAAATGGAGGTTTCCAGCATGGGCCATAACATCGTTTCAGAAGTTGCCCTCACGTGGAAAGCAGATAAGATTCGTTGTTAATTTTTAAAGTGCAGCTCTGGTTGGAAGAATTTTGACTGAAGCAGATTTTCTATGCTCATTGGGTGTTTATGTAAATGATGTTTTTACTACTTCCAAGTCACACTCGTTAGCCTCATGCCAGCAGGCTCGAAATTTGGCCAGATCTAATATTGGTAGGCCCGGTCCAAATCCGTTCCCAATTAATGTGACACTTCCAACTGTTACCCAGGGGGCAAGAAAATCTAGGAGTGTGCTACTTAGCAATGGGAACTCGATCCCTGTTAATCAAAGGCTGCTTGAAATAGCCTCTGAACCGGCGCTTTGGATGGATCCAAATGGGAAGCCTTTGGATCCATTAGTTTCACAGCTATGGCCATCCTGTTCTGAACCAATAGTTACTCCAAATCAGACAAACCTGCATGAGCCAGTTTTGGTTCAACCACCCCTCCTCCCCAATGCCCCCAGTGACCCTAAGGAATTGAGTTTAACTCTACATCATGATTTGGCTCTACCCCCCAGAGGAGGGGGGTGACATGGAAATTGGAGACCCTGGGGAGGGATTAGATAGGGGTGTTCTGGCCGAGCCTGGATGTATAGGTTCCCAAACTGTATTAGAGGACTATCTAGAATCTAGTAGAAGTCCCGAAAATGTAAACAGCTGAGGGGAAGCCTGGCGAGCCTCAGACAGATGAGCGTTATGTATAGCTGGTTGGAGATCTATTATGAAAGATGCTTCTTTTTTTTTCTTATTTGCAGGGATTTGATTTACTTCTGCTCCAAGAAACCTGATGTAAGGAGCCAATACAGCTCCCAGGGTTTAGGTCGTTTTCAATAGTGGCAGTCTCCCAACAGGCCAGACGGCACCCCAGTGGTGCGGTGGAATGCTTTGTCTTGGAGGATTTGGAGACTGAAATCATTCAGCACGTCCGCTCCTCCCCCATAGCTTCTGGGGTGGTAATAAAAGTAGGGATTCATATGATTATATGGCTCTCTATATACATCCCACCCTTAAATGTTTTTAGTTCTAGGGTGTCGCTCTGGCACCAATTAGAATCCTTTATAGAGGACTTAATGATTGAATTTCCATTAGCCAGGATTTTGATGACTGGGGATTTGAACGCCCGTATTGGACCAAACAATGAAACCTTGTATAAGATTAGCAAGTTGGAGACTAGGAGAAATGTCCAGGGTTTGTCAAAACGTCACTCTAGGGATTTAGTTACAAACTCATCCGGCATTGCTATGGCAAAAATTTTTGCCAGCATGGATTTGTTTGTATTAATTGGCTCCCTCCCAGGTGATTTATATGGGGAATACACATTCATAGCCCACAGGGAAGCAGTGTGATTGATTATGCGATAGTATCAGCTGATTTGGTCCCAGAAATAAGCAAGTTTGAAATTGCCCCAACCATCTATAGTGATCACCTGCCCATGATAGTACATCTAAATATTAAAGAAATATGTGAAAGGGCAGTATCTAATGCGCTGCCTGAGATGTCTGCAGCCTCGGGCGAGTGTCGCATTAAGATTGGCTGGAACAAGAGACTAATTGGCTCTTGTTTTGGAAACTCAGGATTGTAATAGATTTAAAACAAAGATCGTGGAAACCTTTCCATCTGCGGTTGCAGTGACGGAATTTATTTCCCTTATCAAATTCATTCAGCAGTATCTTTCCAAACAAGGTACAAGTTCAAAACAGGAGAGAAAGACCCAAGGTATATCCAAGCCCTGGTTCGATCAGGAGTGTAGGGATGCTAAGCAATTGGCTTTGGAGGAATATAACATCTATAGGCTAGGAGTATTGCCTAAAATCCCAGGAAAATTCTTTGTCCTTAAAAGACATTATAAAGAGCTAGTCTTAAGGAAAAAAAGGGAACATGCAGTAATGTTATGGGATAATTTAGTTTCTGCTGCCCAAACAGGTAACTCCAAGGCTTTCTGGAAGATAGTAAATGGTGCCTTGGGTGGGGAACGGAGAGTGGCTATAATGCCGGTTCCAGCAAACGCGTGGGAGTCTTATTTTTGTATTATTTTTCCCTGGAGGTCTTGACCCTGATGGATCAAGATTTGCCCAGTGACAAACCAGGAAGTAGCTTCTTTAATTTCTGAATTAAAATCTAACAAGGCTCCTGGTATCAATTTTATTCCACCAGAACTGTTGAAGCAGTTTGCAGACTGGTGGATTCCACTTTTAGCTGCCTTATTCATGCATATTAATCAACCTGGTGTTGAACTGGAAGGTTGGGGGGATACAGTAGTTGTTCCAGTGTATAAAAATGGCCTAAGGTCACTTGTAGGAAATTACAGACCAATTAGTTTCTTGAGTGTTGTCAGTAAGGTCTACGCCAAGTATTTGCTGAGGCGGCTATTAACATGGGCTTCTGAGAATGATATAATATCACCTGAACAATCAGGTTTTCAAACGAATAGATCATCGATAGATTACTGTCTGACCCTCTTTTTTTGGGCTGAAAAGTATGTTAAACAAAACAAGAGATTTTTTTGCATTTTTGTCGACCTGAAGGCAGCCATCGACCTTATTGACCAAGAGCTCCTTTGGGAGAAACTTGAAAGTTCCACAATCGACAAACGCCTTCTAGTATTGATTAAACTATTGTATGCTACAACCTCAATTGTGGTCAGATTAGATCAGTTTGGACATCTAACTAGGCATATGGAAGTGTATTCAGGAGTGAGGCAGGGTTGTGTGTTGGCCCCTTTTTCATTTAATTTCTTTGTAAATTATTTAATTGTAGATATGGCCTCTGCAACTCCCCCCCCCAAATTAGGGAATCATCCAGTTGGCTGTCTGATGTATGCGGACGACACTGTTATACTGTCCCAGACGAGGCTAGGTCTACAGAGGCAGTTACTAGCCTAGGCAGAATATTGTGACCTCAATAGGCTTCAAATTAACTATGGGAAAACCAAAGTTACGATTTTTGGCAGAGAAAGACGTACCTTCAAATGGAACATAAGGGGACAAGACATTTCCCAGGTTAAATGATATAAGTACCTGGGTCTCCTATTCCAGGCTTCTCTGAAATGGGACCAACACTTCACTATGGCTAAATTGCGGGCCAATGTCAGCGCTATGGCAATCCTCTGTTTTTTTTATCAAAAAGAGGGTAGACATGTGAGCGCCGCCCTGAGGGTTATAGAGGCCAAACTGTGTGCTCAGCTCCTTTATGGCGCAGCTGTATGGGCTACCCTGGGGACTTTTTATTTGAATGTTCTTCAATCTAAATTTTGTAGATCTTTGTTGGGTGTCCCCGTGGAGTGCCCACTGCAGCAGTATGACTGGAGTCGGGCAAAATAACTTGGGGAAATGAGGCTTGGAAGCTAGCTTTTGGATTATGGCTTCGCCTTAAAATACAAGGTGATACTGGTCTGTTTTTATTCCTGGGTGAAGGTTTATACACTAGCACATGGTGTCAGTATATTGAGACAAAGCTCACTCGGATGGGCTTTGCTATTCCCTATCTGTTATTTAAGGGACTGGCAGCTGCTAAGGCAGATATATATAGGAGAAGAGATTACACCAACAGACAGGAGGATCTTGCAGCGGTATCCTCCTTCAGCTCCCTGGGCAGTTATAGGGCTCTGGTTCCTGTAATTGGTACTATGGCCAGCTATTTAACTAGCCAAAGTTCGGCCAGGAAAATTAATCTTTTCATGTGCGCACGATTTAATGCCCTACCAACAAGAGTGATGGAGGGACGATCTGTAGCTCTCCCTTTCACTCAGAAGCTATGCCGTCTTGACACTTTAGCGGTTGAAACAATTGATAATCTTTTATTTGACTGGAACTGCTATAATGATTTAAGGGGGAAATGCCTTACTGATTTCTTTAAAAATTTTCAGGGTAGAACAACTTCGGAACTAATGATCAAAGCCTGATAAGAATCCGGTGGTTTCCCAAGCAGTAATGTCGCTTTTGTTATTTGCTTTCCATATTAGAAAGAGGTTTTTAAACTTCCAAACACTTCATGAGTAAGGGGGGGACTTTGGAGAAATTACCTTATGGAATATAGTATTAGTGATATTAGAAATTTTGGATTGGATTCTGTTTTGTATTGTATTGTACTCAAAAACCCAAATTTTTGTCTCTTGTTTTTGTAACCTATGGTTTTATGTTTGTTCGCAATGACCTTTGGCCACGTGAATAAATTTAACTTGAACTTGGACCTGGCTGGGTGTGCAGGACTGCTCTTGAGTGGTTCCTCTTACTCTTGGCTGGGAGAACCCAGAGGGTGGTGATGGGTGGTGGCTTGTCATCCCCTTGAACTCCCTTGTGAGCTTCTTGAGGGTTCCATCTTCTCCCCACTCACGTTCAATGTGTATCTGGGACCCCTGGGTGTGAGAGTTCGGATTGAGGTGCCAACAATATGCGGATGACACCCAGCTATATCTTTCTTTTTCATCTGACCTAGGACCTGCAGTCTTTTTGCTTACCTGGTGCTTGACAGTCATTGGGGACTGAATGCGGGTTAGCCGATATGAAGCTGAATACAAACAAGACTAAAATGGTGATGGTTGGCCGATTTTGTGACCTGGGGTGGTGGGAATCCCGGTCATTGGTGGGGTCCGGCCTCCTTTGGTTACACAGATTTGCAACATGGGATGCTCCTGGATACACTACTGTGCCTGGATTGTCAAGGTTGCAGCGGTGGCCAGGAGCAGTTTTTACCAACTTAATCTGGTGAGAAGGCTGTCACCTTTTCTGTCCAATTCAGATCCGGCTACCATCATCCCAGCCTTCATAACCTCAAGGCAAGACTACTACAATGCGCTCTACTTGAGGCTGTCCTTGAAGACTGTCTGGAAACTGCAGAATGCGGAGGCCCGCCTTGTGTTGGGGACGGGTCGTCTCAAAGAGGCGGTGGTGCAGCCTCTGCTCAAGAAACCATAATTTGTTGTTGACATTCTTGCTGCTTATTGGTCAGTCTACCTTCCCTTTTTAATGAAGGTTATTGAACATGTAGTGGCTTGGCAGCTGCAGGGGTTTCTGGGCTGTATCCATTTCCTGGATCCCTCACAGTCCAGCTTTCATTGGAGTTATGGCACTGAGACTGCACTTGTGGTTTTGGTCGATAACCTCCACTGTGAATTGGATCAGGGCTGCTCAACCCTACTGATTCTGTTAGATCTGCCAGCCGTTTTTTATACTGTTGACCATGAGATGTTGATGACTCGCCTGCGGGACCGAGCCAGGGTAGGCGGGATTGTTCTTGAATGGTTCTGTTCCTCCTGGCTGGAAGCACTCAGCAAGTGGTACTCGCAGATTATTTTTCATCTCCCTGAGACCTCTCAGGTGGAGACATGCAGGTTCCATCTCGTCCCCTCTCTTGTTCAGCTGTTGTGCAAGGTCGTGAGGCGGTTTGGTGTTTGGTGTCATCAATATGCTGATGACACTCAACTCTAGATCTCTTTTTCATCCAACCCAGATGTGGCAGTCTCGGTGCTCATTCAGTGTTGGGCAGCTGTGGGGGACTGGATGAGGGTGATCTGACTGAGGCTGAATTCTGACAGGACAGAAGTGATGCTAGTGGGGAAGGTGACGGAGTTGGTGTCCCCCATCATTGAGGTCTGCCCCCCTGGTTCCCCAGGTTTGTAGTCTGGAAGTGCTCCTGGATTCCCAATTCCACCTGGATGTCCAGATGGAGGCTGTGGTGAGGAGTGCTTTCTGCCAGCTACATGTGGTGTGGCAGTTTCTGCCGTATGTCTCAAACTCTGACCTGGCCAGCATCATCCATGCCTTCATCATCTCAAGACTGGACTACTATAACACGCACTATGTGGGGCTACCCATGGTGATGGTTCAGAGACTGCAGCTAGTGCAGAATGCAGCAGCCCATCTCCTTATGGGGACGGGCCGCTGAAGCACGTTACACCAATGCTCCGTTCTCTGCACTGGTTGCGTATAGTCTTATGGGCCCGATTCAAGGTGTTGGTGCTTAACTATAAAACCCTATATGGCCTAGGCCAAACCTATCTGCAGGATCGCCTCACTCACCAGGCTATGGATCAGCCCCTGCGGTAGGCCAGGAGCACCTTTCTCAAAGTCCCCCATGTATTTCGGGGGGCAACTATGGAGAGGGCGTTCTTGGTGGCTGCGCCAGGACTGTGGAACTGCCTCCTGGCAGAGCCCCAGCTGACTCCTGACCTCTCCTCTTTTCAGAAGCAATGCAAGAGGAGGCAGTTCTTACAGGCTTTTGGCAAGGGAGATTGGTAGGGGGTGTGGGGATTAGGGTAGGTTGGGTTGTGGCATATTCCTTTTGACAGCCTCCATTATATTTTGTTTTATGATAGGTGACCTATTTTAGATGCATTTTTTTTATTATTGTATTTTACTGGGTGTTATTATGGTTAGCTGCCCCGAGCAGCTTCAGAAGGAGGGGTGGGGTACAAATCTAAATAAATGACCTCCGCCCCAGGCATCTGAAAGACCATATTTTTACCTATGTCTGATTGCGGCCTCTGCAGTCAGCCAAGGGTACCCTCTTGTGAGAGCCAAATATCTGTGAAGTTGCTACAGTGAGGGGTGCAGGGGGGTGTTCTCGGTTACTGCCCCAAAATTATGGAACTCGCTCCCCTTGGAGGTCTGCCTGAGCATGTTTTTCTTCTGGAGCAGATGCAGACCTTTTTGTTTGGACGAGCATTTTGCAGGCAGCAGTAGGGTTTGGTGGATTGGGTAGAGAGGTTTGGGGAAGAGGATTGGTGGGTGGCACGTGAGGGTAAATGGCTAATGATGGGTTTTAAGTAATTTGAATGTATTATGTATTTCGGGTTGTTTTTTTAAGAGAAATTGATTAAGTGAGCCGCCCCATGTCTTTGGAGAAGGGTGGAGTAAAAATGTAGAAATAAATACAATTACAAGATACTAAGCGAAGGGGAGTATCTGACCGAGATTAGAGTAGGGATAAAATGAGAATAGATTCCCATTCTTGCAAGAATGCACAAAATTCTCACAAACCTGGTGAGATCTCGCACGTTCTTGCAAGGATTCTCGAATCTCGCAAGATCCTAGAAATCCTAAAAATGCTCTGTGCATGTGAAAATGGCTGCTGGGGCTACATGTGCAAAGAAAGGCCATGGTGGCCATTTTGTGCATGCACAGAGTTTGTTTTTGGCCATTTTATTTATTTATTTTATTATTTTTCTACCCCACCATGCAAGAAACTTGTTGGATTTTTGCTGAGATTTTCAAGAAGCTTGAAAGTGAGTTTCAGTCCTAGATTAGAGCTGACACAAGTACTCAGCAAAACAAGTAAATATGATGAATCTGAACTTTCCAACCCAAAATGGATGAACAGAGTAATGAACACTATGACCGTTTTTAGATGAGACATAGTTCGGGCATGATGGTTAAAAACTGAGCATAATCTTATGCTTGTTTAAATCCCCAAACCAGTTTTAATGTGTGTCTGATTTTCAAACTTGTTTTACAAACTTTCAACATAGGGGGCTTGCAAAAAATGTGCACTAATCAGTAATGTGTACAAAAAATAAATAAATCTATATTGATAGTTAACATTTAAAAGTGGCCTACATGTCTGACCTTTTATCAATTAATCACATTAATAGTTTAGATTTGTTCAGTTCGCTCATTTTATGCCATTTCCAGTTCCTGCCCTTCATTTTCTACTACTAACTTCCATTCTTATGGGAGAAAATGAATGGTAACCCAGAACAGATATAATAAACTGAATGATCTAAAAGTGTGAAATATTGGTTGCTCAGATATTTGACAGATGTCATTTGGGTCAACAACACCCTGCTCAAAATAATAATAATAATATTAATAAATAATAAAAAAATCCTAACCCATTAGCATTTGTTACGCTGCTTATTTCACCTCTACTCCTGATTTCCTCCCCTTCTCTCCCTCCCCCCCCCGCCCAGGGTACATACTACACCACCTGCTCCTAAATACCATCACGTGACGTGAACCATATTGTGGCACAAGTGGGTTATGGTTAGGACTTACTAAACTGATTTTAGCTGCATATGTGCATGTGGCTTTAGAAGTAACTGGAGTGTGAACCTTAGTTTTTGAAATAAAAAAGTGTCAAGATCATTAGGGGGAGATGTAAAGTAACAACATTGGTTTGTAGCTGCAGTGTGAATGCTACTGAAGCAATGTAGTTATGTCAGTTGAATGCTATGCATTGTAATGTCCCCAGAAAGAATGGGGAAAAAAATAAAATTTGCAACTGAATGCACATCATCTGAACTGAAACACAAGCAGTTAAATTGGTGCTAGTTGTTGATACTATTGGTGAAAACTGAATTGTAGTTTAACCAAAATGTACTTCCCTGTAATTGGAGCCTCTCTCTTCCTCATTTACCCTGGCAGAGACTGTGACAGGCAGCAGGGGGAGTGGGGAGGAGTGGAACTTGCGGTGGTGGTGGGCAGTGCAGTGGCAGATTTAATCTGCTGCCACATTGCCCACCCCACCTGAAGCTCTGAGGCTGGTGCGGGGCCCAGGCCGGAGGTGGTGGTGATGGTGATGGCAACAGATCAGGTAAGTGATCTGATTCAAGATCTGAATGGCTGTTCAGGCTTGGGGATGGGCGGAGGGGAGTGCCCCTCCACCCATCCCCGAGCCCAGGCCCAGGTAGCATGCTGCCCCCGGGCCAGGGAGCACCCCTAGGCCCACTGGCTCCACTGGAAGAAGATATGGGGCCCCACATTCCTTCCCTGCCCTGGACTCCACTTAGGCTAAGGCCAGTCCTGCCTATATGGGTGATTTCAGACGTTACGAGATCACGGTGAACCACACTGAACCACGCTCAACCCCCCCGCGGGGCCAAAGGGCCCGGAACGTCTGAACGGCGTGCGCCAGATGTTCATCACGCTCAATACCCACATGGGGTCAGTTTGAACCACGCTTCCCGGGCTAGCCGGGGGAAGGTCTCGGGAAGCGTGGTCAAACCAACCACCACAGGGAACCAAGCAAAAGTAACGTCTGGACGCCAATCCCCCAGCGGAACCAAAAAAATGGAGCCCCGGCCGGGGACGAGGCACGCAGCGTCGCTGCCAGGCAACCAGCACCAACACAAACACCGGAGGGAGATTTAAAGCGAGAGCAGCAGCAAGCAAGCGTGGCGGGATGGAGCGAGGAGGGAAGCGGAAGAGAGCGGAGGCACGAACAGCGACAGCGGCGGGACAGGAGGCGGAGGACGTGCAGCCAGGCCCAGCGATGCAGGCGGAGGGGGCACAGGTGCAGGAAGGGGGCACACGGGAGCACCCGACCAGGGAGGCGCCCCGGGAACACCAACCACAGCTGCAGCCGGGTCGCGCCGCCCCGGGGACAGCGGCCGGAACAGGCCCACAGGAGGCACCCAGGAAACGGGTAAGGGCACCCACTGGGAGGGGAACAGGGGGCACAGGGGAACCCCCTGTGGAGGGGGCCGGGGGGACCCCGGGCGGAAGGCAGGGGGGCAGGGGGACCCCGGGCGGAGGGCAGGGGGGCAGGGGGCCCCCGAGAGGGCCCACACCCTCACCCAGCAACCAACCACCCCCCTTCCCCCCCCCAGACACGAAAGTCGGCCCGGGCGGACGAGCCCCAGGAGGAGCCCGGCCCCCGGCCCCCGGAGGCGCACCCCCAGGAGGAGGTGGAGGAGGAGCAGAGGCAGGTGCAGCATGAGCTGCACCGGGAGGAGGAACAGCAGGGGCCCAGCCGGAGGAAGGCCTATCACAGAGGGGGACAGTGGGGCCTCCAGGAGACCCGGGACTTCATACGGATCTGGGGGACCCTCGAGTACCAGGTGGAGCTCGCAATAAACCAGCGCAACGAGCATGTCTACCGGGACATCGTGCGCGACATGGAGGCGGCGGGGCACGAGCGCACTGTCAACCAGTGTCGCTCGAAGGCCAAGGAGCTCAAGAGGGGGTACAAGGCCCTCAAGGACAATAACAGCCGCTCCGGCCACGGGGCCCGCACCGCCCCCTACTACGATGCCCTGGACCGCATCCTTCACATGAAGGGCTCCATCGTTGCCCCACGCCTGGTGGGCAGCGCTGTGGTCCAGGGCAGGGAGCGGGCCGAGGTACCCCCTCCCCTCGCCGCCCGCCCGGTAGACACGAGCTCAGGGGACCCCCACCCCCAGGAGGACCACCCGGGACCCGCAGAAGCCCCAAGGCCCCCCCCCAGCAGCAGCCCGGAGACATCCCAACGCCGGGCCGGCCAGGCGGAGTCGGAGGTCGGCACCTTCACCACCCTCAGCCAGTGGTCCCAGGGGGAGCACTCCCAGGGTGAGGCGCCGGGCTCCGAAGGCTCGGAGACGGACATAGAGGGTAAGCGGGCCCCCAGGGCAGGGGGGGGCACGACCAGGGGGCCGGTGGCAGGGGCGGGGGTGGGGGCCCTGCTGCAGGGGCCACAACCAGCCCCCTTCACCCGCTCCCCCCTCTCCCGCCCGCAGGACATGGGGAGCCCCAGGACCGGGCCAGCGAGACGGTGCAGGCCCCCGCGGAGGGCACAGGAGAGCAGGTGCCGGACCCAGGTAAGGCGGGAGGGCTGGGATGGCGGGAGGGCCCCCCGGGCGCCAGCCCAGGGGGGCCTCCGGCCTCAGTGGGGGAGGGGGGGCAGGGGGCCCCGGGACCCGACCCCGCTAGGGGACAGGGCCCTGCACTGACCCACCCGCCCATTTCCACAGGGCAGCCCCCGCGCGCGGCGCCTCCGCCGGCCGCAGCCCCAGCCCAGCGGATGCGGGAGTACCGGGCGCGGGTCCGCAGGCGCAGGGAGGAGCAAGCGGAGGACATCGTCCGCAGGGCGGAGGAACAGGGGGAGCGCATGATCGCCTCCGTGGACCGCATGGAGGCGGCCATAGAGCGGTCCATGGAGAAGGCCCTGGAGACAGACCGCCGGCTGGAGGCGGAGGTGCGCCTGGAGCGGAGGCGGGAGCGCCGGGAGCACCAGCGGCAGCAGGGGCTGCTCAGGGGCCTCCGGCAGGACATACAGGGCATGGTGCGGGAGCACAGTGCAAAGATGGACAGGTCCCACGACATTGGGACCTCCCTGCTCCTGCATGCGGGCACCATGTGTGCCTACGTGATGGCCGGCGCACCTCCGGGCGCCCTGCCCGCCCAGGTCCCCATGCCGGGCCCCTCGGCGCCCCCGGGCCCAGCCCTGCCGCCCCTGGCGCCCCCCCGGCCCCAGGGCCCTCGCATGCGCCTCCCAGTGCCCCCGGGCCTCCGGAGGGTCCAGCCCCCCCGGGGCGCGACCGGGGCACCGGGCACAGCTGCCCATCCGCCGCCCGGCCCCCTGCCGGGGCCGGGACCGGCCCAGGACACGGCAGGGGACACGGACAGTGGGGGGGAGGGGAGCTCCCAGAGCTCGGTGGGCCCAAGCGGCCGCACGAGGGGTCGGCCCAGGAAACGCGGGGGGATGGTGGGAAGGGGGGGGAGGGGGAGGGCCACATGAGGGCGGGTGGTGGACGGGGTCACGGGCACGGGGGTGGGGAGGGGGCACAGGGTGATTGTGTGAACTGTGTGGGCAATAAAGTGTTGTAAATAGACAGTTGTCCCCGGCCCGTTTGTGGGGGGGACAGGGCTGTGGGACCGCGTGTACAGGGGCATGGGCACGGAACGGGGGGTGGGGCCCCCAGGGGCGGGAAGGCCCTCACAGCGGGCCCCCCCGGGCGATGTGGGTTGCAAGGGCGTTCCGGATCCTTTTGGCATACCGGTACTCCCGGGGGTTCCCTGCGTTCACGTACAGGGGAACAGGACCGGGGGGCCGGTGGGGCTCGGGGTACTCCAGGGCCGCCCCCTCGGTCTCGCACACATTGTGCAGAACGCAGCAGGCACCGATCACCAGGGCGGAGGTGGGGACGGTGAAGTCCAGGCGGCCAGCTATACTCCTCCAGCGCTGCTTCAGGGCCCCGAAGGCACGCTCCACCACGGTCCGGCTCGCACACAGGCGGGTATTGTATACCTGCTCCGCAGGGGTGCTCGGGACAGGGTAGACCTTCATCAGCCAGCGGGTCAGGGGGTAGGCGGGGTCCCCCAGGATGCAGGGGGGCATGGGAACCCCCTCGATCCACCTCATGCCCATGTCCGCGAAGTCCCCCCGGTACATGCGGGCATAGAAGGGGGAGATGGTCATGATCCTGGCGTCGTGACTCCGGCCGGAGTTGCCCGTGTAGATGTCTATGAAGCGGGCCCGGTGGTCCACCACCCCCTGCAGGTGCAGGGAGTAGTATCCGTGCCGGTTCACATACTCCAGGGCCTCCCCCGCGGCCGGGCGCAGGATCTCGATGTGTGTGCCGTCCACGGCTCCGATGCAGTTCGGGAAGCCCCCGGCCGCGAAGCCAGCCATCACAGCGCCCTGGTCCAGGAGCTGGATGGTCCTGTCGAGGAGCACGCCCTCCACAGCCTCGCACACATCCCGCACGATGCAGGCGACCGTGCTGAGCCCCACCCCGAAGTGCTGGGACACGGAGCGGCAGGAGTCGGGCGTTGCGAGGGCCCAGACCCCTATGGCCACCCGCTGGACCATGGGGATGGGCTCCCGCATGGAGGTGTGCTGCCGCTCCAGCCAGGGCGTGAGGAGCTCCGCTAGGCGCAGCAGGGTGGCCTTGCCCATCCGGAAGTGGGACCCCCACTCGGCCTCCCCCCAGTGGGCCTGGGCCCGCTCCCACCAGGCCTGGGGCCGCTCCGTGACCCATAGGCTCCGCGCTATGGGCATAGCCAGCAGCGCTGCCCGGCGGAGGGTCTGCGTTGCCCAGCGGAACCGCCTCGCGGCCCCTCGGAGCGCAGCGGGCCGGGTGAGGCTCCGGCAGGCGGCCAGCCACGCCCCCCAGGCCCGGCGCCGAGCCCTGAGCCGGGCACGGACTCTCCTGCGGGCCTGCTGGCCCCGGAGGCGCACGCCAGCCCGCAGGGCCAGGACATAGCGCAGGCGGACGGCCAGGTGCACCCTCTCGGTCAGGAGGCACAGCTGCTCAGTGTGGTCACGGTGCCACTCAGCCGCGAGCGCGAGGAACATCCAGTTCCCACCTGCCCTATCGCGCTCCATGGTGCTGGGGCCCCGGTGGGGGCTGGGAGCGCTTATGGCGGCCCGGTGCTGGTGGCTCCGCCCGGGGGTCGGCCTCGCGGGCCTGCGCGCGCCCTGTGCCGGTGCGTTCCGGCTGCTCCCGCCCCCAGCACCCCGGGCCCCCTCCCCTCGCTGTTTGTAGCGGGATGGCCTTGAAGGTGCGATTAGGCAGACAGAGAGCTCGCTGTTGTTCTCTGCAGCTGTGCCGGGCCCGCACCCCACGCCTCGCTCTGTTGTGCTACAATGTTGCGGTGCGGGCCCGTGTTCCCTGTCCCGGGGGCCGGGCCGAGCCTCTCCCGGCCCTGGGCAGTCTGTGTGCCCTCCGGGCTCCGTGTCCCATTCCCTGTTGTGCTGGACCATGGCTGGCTGCCCATCCATGGGGCTCCCGCTGTCCGGCCCCCAAGGGGCCCCCCATATCTGGGCCTTCCGCGAGACCATGTCTCTGTGCGACCTGTGGCACACCCCTGCCGTGCAGCTGCTCCTGGCCGGGCCGGGGAGCCGTGCAGGTGCCTACGAGAGCCTGAGCTCCGGGCTCCGTTACTTTGGCCATGTGGTGAGCGCCCGTGATTGCCGGCTGCATGCGGAGGCCCTGGGGCTGGCTCGTTTCCCCGAGGGGCGCATCCCGGAGGTGCTGTGCGCCCATGTGCCCTGGAGCGCCTCGGAGACCGTGTCAGCGCTGGTGGTGTGTGGTCTGGGCGCCTACTCGGAGTGCCTGGCCGAGGGTGGCCCTGCCTTGGCCGTGAGCTACTTCTCCTGTGTTCACGGGGCCCGTGGGTACCAGCGCACCCGTGGGGCGGCGTTCCAGCGGCTTCTGGAGCTGGGGCATCTTCCGTGGCCCCCTTCTGCTGCCTGCTGTGTGCCGGAGCCCTCCGCGGTGGAGATGTCATCCCTGTTGGCGGTGTGGGCGCGTGTGGATGTGCAGCTGGCCCTCACCATGCCCGATCCCTTCGAGGCCTACTACCTGATCGCCCACTACATGTCCTTGCAGGGGTACCGCCGGGGCATGCTGCACTGGCCCCACCTGGTCCACCGGGCGGGCCACCCGGGCCCTCGGGCCAGCGGGGCCCCCGGCAGCGGCCCGTGAGCCCCGCGTCGCTGGCCTGCCCCCCCCGGCGTGGTGCCCCCGTGTGGGCTCCCGCCCCGGCCCGGGGGGGGGCCTGGTCCCCGCTGGCCGCTCCCGACCTGCGGACCCCACCTCGGTGAGCTCCCGCCCGCCTCGCTGCTTGCTGCTGCCCCTGGCCGTGGTCCTGGGCCCCCTCCATCCCCGTGACTCCGTGGGTGCTGCCTGAGCGTCGCTGGTGCTGCGGAGGAGCACCGCTGGACCCGGCTGCCCTGCCTGTGCCAGCCTTTGACTGTGGGGCCCCCTTCCTCCTCCTCCTGGCGCCCCTCCGCCGGCCTCGCTGTGCTTTGGGGGCCCCCAACGTGCCTTGCTCCGGGGGTCCGCCCCCCCCCCCCGAGACTGCCTCTGTTCCTGTGGGGGCACCTCCTTGGACTGGACTGGACTGGGGTGGTGTGGGGGTGGGGGTTGCTGCTGTCTGTGCCTTGCCCCGTGGTGGTGCCCCCCCCTCCCTGCCGGTGTTCCGGGTGGGGTGTTCCGGGCGCCCCTTCCCCCCTTCCCGGCCTTTCCCTGGTGTGTGTGTGTGTGTGTGTGTGTGTGTGTGTGTGCCCGGGCGTGTGGCCGTGCATTGTGCCCCGCTGCGGGACCGCTGTGTGAGCCGGCTGTCAGCCTGTTCTCGCTCTTCCCCCCTCCCTTCCCGTTTCCCTTGTGTGGGCGTTCCCTTGTGTGCCTTGTGGCTTCGTTTGCCCTCAGTCGGCCATGTCTGTGTCCCGCCCCTGCCCGGTGCCTTGTGGGGGTTTAGCGCCCGCCGGGGGTTCGGCTGCACGTCTGTTGTGCTGCCACGGGCCGTGATGGTGCGGCCCGGTTCCGGGCCGTGGTCCCGTTCCCGGCACGTCTGTTTGGGTCGTTTTCCAACCCCCGGGCGTGGTTGCGCTGTTCGCCCCCCCTGGTGGTTCGCTGTGGTGAACCGGCCGCCCGTAACGTCTGAAAGTACCCTCTAGCATGGAAATAGGCCTGGCTAGATGGGTGACGGGAAGCCAGAACCAGAGACCTCACTATTGATGTGGGCCCTATAGTAAGCGGCTTTCTCACAGCAGGCTTAGTACCTGTTGGCAAGATGGCCCAAAGCTCTGCAGACCAGATGATCCCATTGGATGGGGAGTAGTGAGAAAAGGGGTGCCCCATGGGTATGCTGTGCTAGTCCCCCTCCTCCTTCCACAGAGTGCTGTGCTTGGAGAGTGTAGTTGTACTGGTAATGCTCTGTGGGGACAGGGCCCCAGTCAGGAGCATCCTGGGCAGGACCCAGGATAGCTCTGTGGAGGCTTCCCTCATGCTTGCCTTCTACCTGTGGGCTGCCACGAAATGGACAGCATGCCGCAGTGAATGCATGCTTGTGGGAGACTTCACAGGCCAGATAGAGAAGTGCTGTAGGCCAGAAGTGGACCATGTGCTGGAGGTTCCCCACTCTGCTTTAAGTAATTGACCCCATGCTGTTTTAGTTTACAAGTAGCACAGTGATGACTGAGATTATCTGACTGAGAGCCAGTGTGGTTTAGTGGATAATGCAGGCACGGTGCCACCCACAGGGCACCAGGGGCTCTGTCCCTACTGGCCTCCGCACCCAGGAAAACATGCCTGAGAAATGAATTGTGCCAATGTCCACACACACACACACCGGGTCCCAGTGGTGTGGTGGACACCAGCATAGCTGTGTCAAGCTGCTCTGGCGCACCAAACTTCCTGCTTTAATACTGCACATCCATGAGCGTGTTCCTTTGCTCACGCATGCGCAAACTGCATAGCACTGCTGCCGCTGCCTCCCTCGGGCCAGGCAGTTCATGAGGGGGAGGGGACTGCTCAACTTTCAGGAGGAGAAGTGGAGCCTCAGAGAGGGAGCCCTGTAAGGGGCAAAACTTCAGAGAACGTGCATTGGGTGGCTAGGGAGTGCCATCCAGCATGTGTTCATGAACAACATGTGAAATAAACAACGCGTTGCCAGGATCTCTGGGGCAGTCTTTCATGCAAGTCTATGGAGAGGCAACCGGCAGCACAGTAATGTTATATGGGCTGTAGCCCTTGACACCCTGTGGGCAGGAGACAGGGCACTGAGGTGGGAGGGGGAGCAATGCATGTGTGTGTGTGTGTGTGTGTGTGATTGTTGGCATGTGTGTGTGTGCTATTGGCCGGTGGAACAGCAACTGCAGGGGGCGGGAGTGGAGAGTGCTTGTGTTAACCTTATGTAGTGTCTCTGAGTGCAGGCTTTTTTTCTCTCACGGGGTGTGAGGGTGGGGGCTGCCTGCTGCAGAGACCAGAGCATATATAAAGGTGACTCCACCAGTCACCATTTTATCTCTCTTTCAGACTCAGTTCTTGAGAGAGAGAGACTGAGAGGGGATTCAGACGTGTCTTTAAATCGC
Organism: Sphenodon punctatus; assembly: GCA_003113815.1. NCBI lineage: Eukaryota > Metazoa > Chordata > Lepidosauria > Sphenodontia > Sphenodontidae > Sphenodon > Sphenodon punctatus. Next base: position 2,778,981 of record QEPC01013045.1, read on the forward strand.
ACAGCTGCCTCAGCGGCATCGTGCGATTAAAAAAACCCCGCACTTCCGGGCTGGTGTGAATGCGCTGAGCGCGCACATTTCCACTTAGCCTGAATGTTTGGAGTGTGGTTTGAAAAGTTGCTCCGAGCAGCTTTTCAAACCACACTCCAAACATTTGGGCTAGGTGGAAATGTGCGCGCTCAGCGCATTCACACCAGCCCGGAAATGCGGGGTTTTTTAAATCGCACGATGCCGCCGAGGCAGCTGTGCAATTTAAAGACACATCTGAATCCGCCCTGAGTGAGTTTGCAGTTGGCCAGCCGGCTGGTGGTCAGACAGAATCTTTTTAATTTAGTATCCATTCACTGTTAGATTATATTTATTCATAGATAATATTTTATTAATAATAATCATCTCAAGGAAGCAAGTTAGGATAGTGCTAAGTCAGACAAAGGATCGATCATCAAGCCCAGCATCCTTTTCTCCAGTGGGGGAGGAGACGCTGCCGAACTCAGCCTGCCCTGTCTGGGTGAGTACATTGGGGACGTGGCTCGGGCTTGGCCTTGGCTTTTTTGGGGGGCCTCAGGGGCTGGAGAATTTGTCTTGGGAGGAGGGGGGAATGTTTAAATAGTGATTATTATGGAGTGATTATTATGGAATGATATCACATATGGTTATTACAGGTTGGTTCTGCACTTTTAGTATATTTTTTGTAATTTTAGGATATTTTAAATTAATTTTAAAATTGTGAGTAATAGTACATTTTAAATATGAATTGTAATTGTTGGTTGTGTGTGTTGTGCGTTGCTCTGTGAGCAGGAGGGTGCTGGATAAAATTGAAATAAATAAATATGATTGTGCTGCCAGCTGCCTTGGGGGGGTCTGGGGGAGGGGGTTGCACAAGGGTTGCACTGGGAGACATGGGGGTGAGGGGGAGACTTGGGGAGTCTGGCTGGGCAATAGGGTAGGGAGAGTGGGAAGTGGGTGCACTGGGAGACAAGTAGGAGGGGTGGTGTGGAGTGGGGTGCACTGGGGGAGTGGGGGGACTTGGGGAGTCTGGCTGGGCAATGGAGTATGGCCATAGATGCAATTTTTTAGAGGGCACTTATGAGATATGTAGGTTGCAGGGCGGTATTGGAACCAATGTAGCCCTGCAACCTGTATATCTCCTAAATGCCCTCTAAAATTTTGCATCTCTGGCAATCCTAAGTGGGGGGAGTGGGTGCACTGAGAGACATGGGGGAGGGGAGTGGGGGGGACACGGGGAGTCTGGCTGGGCAATGGGGCTGTGGTGGACTGGGAGACTGTGACACATGGGGAGGGGGTGCAACAGATATGAAATGAACCATGTTTTGGGGGACAAGTGGAACTCTTCTCTGCCGCTTTTGTTGTGTGTTGAGGATAAGATGGTTGGTTTAAGAAGATATGGTTTCAGTGGGTTGCCTTTGCTTATTGTGTGTTTGCCAGTGGGGTACCTAGGGACTTGGATGGAGGAAGGGTTTCCAATCCAATTTTTGCTGGATTGTTCCTTGCATTTTAAAATGGCCCCGTCCTTTGCAGTTTGGTGGGTTGTTGTGAGTTGAGACAAAATGGCCTCCGTCTCTCTAGCAGAGAGGCCATTTTGTGAATTTGTAGGTCTACTGGTTGTGGCTACTCTTCTTTAAAAAAATGGTCCCTCGCTTCACTGTTTCGCTGCTGCTGGAAAGTAGTTTGCCTACAATGCAGTCCAGCAACAGGCAAACTTTTTAAAAAGGCCTGTGTGCTTGGACAGGCATTTGGTGTTGTAACTACTAGGGATGCTGGTCTGGATGGGCCTGGTTTGCTGGCAATGCAGCCCTGAAATGGGCCAAACTTCTAAAAAAGGGCCCATGTGCTTGGACAGGCATTTGGCTGCTGGTGATCTTGGTGAAAATGGTTCTTGTCTTTGCTGTTTTCCATCTAAAATGTCCGCTTTCGGGTGGAGGGACCTAGGAGCTTGGCTGGAAGGAAGGGTTTCCAGTGCAATCTTTGCTAGAATGTTCCTTGTATTCTATAATGGCCCCGCCTTTTACAGTTTGGTGGGATGTTGTGGCAGGCTTTTCTGCAAGAAGGCCATGCCACATGTTGGTTCAGTTCACTAATGGCTAGTCTACCAGCCTGCCCAGCTGCAGCAGGATGCTGCTGCCTTTTACACTGTAACAGAACTGTGTAGCATGGTTGGGGGTTTGTGGGAGAAGTGGAACTCTATGGTGCTGCTTTTGTGCTGCGTGTGTATCGTACACAGTGTAATAACAATGTGCCATTCTGCTCCACTTGACACTGCACGCTGCAGCGAGTTTGCTGTGGCCCTGGGGTTACGTTCATATTGAACATATTTATGTTGCTGCATATGAGAGTGTCCAAGGAGTACCACTTCTTTCTGTCCCCCCCCCCTTTTGCACCACAAGGCTCTCCTTGAGCACTGCATTATAGGGGTACAGGGGGTGGGGGCCAAAGGGTATACCAGTACAGTAACATCTGCAATTCTGTACCATTTCTCTGCAGTACCTTGGAGTTGGAGGACAGACCCCTGTGTCTCTCACTCTTGTCTGTACTACTCTTGTAGATTTCACTGTCATTGTGTGTGCATCCTGATCCAAAGTATGGCAGAAGTTATCTGGATCATTTGTGATTCCTACATTCGCTGTTTGGAGCAGTTTGTCTGCAAAGAGGGGCTTAGCTTTTTCTCAGACAACCAGAATTATGACATCTGGTGATTCAGAAGAGGAGGCATGAGATGGCATGAGATCGTTCCAATGTTGGATAGGATTCAGAGGAGACGTGATGTTCCACCTCCAATGGGAATCATGATCCACTGTGGTGGAAATGATGTGGGCGATCTCACTGGTCTAGAGTTGGCAAGTGCCATGAGACGTGACCTGCGCTGTATCATCCACTCCTTTCCAAGGAGCAACATCTTGGTGTCTGATTTAATTGAAAGAGCAGTCAATAGGAATGCAAGGCCAAGCCTGACTGATTCTGGTGCACTCCGTCGGTTTAGGAAATAGATGAGAAATATGAACAGACTAATGGATGCTTTTCTGTGTCATCAAAGGAGGGCTACTACAATCTGACATAGATTCTCAAGACATCAGCTATCCCTGTATGATGTAGATGGAGTGCATCTATCAAGAGCGGGACAGTTACGTTTCTTTCAAGTGCTCCGAGAAAGTGTTCATCAACACATTTGAAGACATTAACACTGTACGCATACTATGTAAGTTAATGGAGGTTCTTAATTGGTTGTCTCTGCTGTTATCTTCTTGTTCCCAGAAAGACCAAGTTTAGGATAAATATTAAATTAAAGAAATTGTTTCTAAATAAAGTATTCAATAAATTGGTTTTTCTACCATCTGGGTTAATTTTGCATGGGACAGTTGATTACAAAAAATGAATCGCTTTGTATATGTGTAATGTTGTTTGTGTTTTTTTGTTTACACATAAGACATCACTTTAAGGTGAAGGACAAAAGGCAAGGTTGGGGGGAATGTTAATATCTGTGTGAGAGTGCTGCTAGTGCCAAATCCCCATTTTTTCCCCCAGAGCCTACACTTGAAAATGAATACCGTGGATGCTCTTATCGCGAAGCCATTCACCATGCTGACTTATTAAGAGAAAATGCAGATCAAAGACATGGAACCTCACCATCCAGAACTGCAAATAGAACAAGCTGCTCAGGACAGAGGGAAAGGCTATACATGCAGGTTCCACACATCCTGGTATGAGAAGTTCTGGTGGCTATGTGGCAGTGTTTCCAAGAAGTCGTTCTGTTTTCCTTGCCTGCTGTTTGGTGGTGACACAGCATGGACAAAGACGGGAGTCAAGGACATTAAGCACCTGTCTGAGAAGGCAAAGAAGCGTGAGTCTTGTAAAAGCCACCTTGACAACTGTCTAAACCTGTCACAGTTGGGAAAAACAAACATTGCCGAGAGACTCAATGAAGGCTACTGTGTGTCTTTAAGGAAGCATAATGAGGACGTGCATCGAAATCGATACATTCTGTACAGAATAATTGACTGCATAAAGTTCTGTGGTGCCTTTGAATTGGCGCTCTGTGGACATGATGAAAGCGAGGGATCTGTCAATCCAGGGGTTTTTAGAGGTGCAATAGATTTACTTGCCATGGCTGACAGTACACTACAGCAACATTTGAAGACTGCAACTATCTTCAATGGGACTTTGAAAACCATGCAGAATGAACTCCTGGACTGCATGCTGGAAATTGCTCATGACCACATAATTAATGAAATTAAAAATACAGATTTTGTGGCTATCGAAGCTGATGACACCACTGATGACTCAACCATCTGCCAGTGTGTCATGATTTTCCGCTACATCAATAGCAGGGGTTCAATTGTGGAACGTTTTTTCAGCTTCACACACTTGACAGACTCCCATGCAGAAACAATCACTGACTCCTTCCTTGAAAAACTCAGTGCTGCTTTCCCAAGGGACTCCAACAAACAAAAATTCATAGCTCAGAGCTACGATGGAGTGAGCGTGATGCGTGGAGAGCATTAGGAATGGGCGAACAGATCGCGGTTCAGGTTTGGACGTTCGGTTTGGCTGCGTTCTGATCGTCTGTTTGGTTCATCTGTTCGGTTCGGTTGCGTTTGGTTCAGCCGTTAGGTTAGTTCGCCGGATTCGGGTTCAGCCGTTCGGTTCGACCTTTCGGTTTGGCCATTCGGGAAATGTTGTTATGGGTGATTTTTTTGTTTTTTATATGGTTTTTTTGTTTTTTATTGGGTTTTATATGGTTTTCTTTTGTTTTTTATTTGGTTTTTTTGTTTTTATATGGGTTTTTTAAATTTATTTTTTAAATCTAATATTATATATAACTATCTACACTAAATCTAACTGCTATTAACTATTCTAAATGCTATGAACTAAATGGATTATCTAATAAGTACACAGGCCTACTCCTACAAACATAAAACTAAATCACTAATGCTATCTCTATCACTAAACTAGCTCCTACAACTACTATCCCTAACCTATCTCTATCTATCTATATCTCTCTATCTCTCTCTATATGGGATGGGGGGGGAATCACGAACACAAGGTTTCAGTTTAAGGTTTAAGTTTCATTTCAGTACAAAACTGAAATGAAACTTAAAGCAATCCAATAATCCTACTCAACACCTGCTGTTCAGGAACATCGACTAGCTCAGAAGGTGTTGGTAAGGGGGGAGGCAGATAGTTTCATTTCTTGCAAGCCTCTCCACCCCTGGTGCCTGGAAGTCTGCTCCTCAGTGGCTAGTACTACTCCTCCCTGTCACGTTCGACCTTCCAGCGCACTTTTTTTTGCCACCCGAACTCACCCAAATGTGATCTGAACTGACCGAACTGTTCGGTCATTTCGCCGTTCAGATTGAGTTCGGTTTGGCCAGTACGCGTTTGGAAGTTCGGTTCGGTTTAGTCGTCCGAACAGGCCGTGTTCGGGCTGAACTCCGAACTTCCGAACTGCGTTCGCCCATCCCTAGAGAGCATGGTGGAGTCCAGAGGAAGATAAGGGATGTATACCGAAATGCACACTTCGTTCACTGTTTTGCCCATCAGCGGAACCTTATTATGCAGCAAGCTGTATTCCAAATAAGACAAGTAAGGATTTTCTTTTAAAGTCCGTCTGGTATTCCTGGTTTCTTCAGTTTGTCTCGAAAAAGGACTGAAGTTCTGGATGTGGTGGTGAAGAGAAGGCTACCCAAGGTAGCTAAAACACACTGGAACTTCAGCGTGAGGACAGTCAAGGTCATTTATGAGCACAGAGAAGATCTGGTTGTGTGCTTTAAACAAATACAACTAGATAGTCGTGATGCCAAGACTGGTATTGAGGCCAGGTCATACATGAACATGTTGGAATCTGATGGGGAGTTCCTCTACTTCTTGTCCTTGTTCCACAGAATCATGCCACACATGGGCATACTTTACAAGGAGCTCCAAAAAAACAACATTGACTCTGTAGGTATTCAAGCATATACTACTGACTTCATAAGAGCCATCAATAAAGTGAGGGACTCCACTGGAACCCTGCGTTCAGAGCTGCTGGAAAATGCTCGGATGGGCAGAAGTGCACCTAGCATGGACACGCTAGAGCAGATTGCTGTGAAAGTATGTGATATTATAATCTCATGCACGTGACAGATTTCAATTCATGAAACATCTAGAGAGCGTAACTTTGGTGCAGGGGACTTTCTTTCAAAGGTACAGTGAACGCTTTCCCATCCAAGCATCTAATGTGGCAACGGAAGCCTACCCAATGCTGGAGAGAGACCGACTGAGGAGCGAGCTTGGGACTTTGTATGACAGGTCAGAATTCCATTCCTTCAAAGATGCCTCTGTGCTACTTGCTGTGTTGACCGAGGACAACTTGGACAAATCTTTTTCAGAGGTGGTTAAACTGCTGAACATTATGATGACAATGCCTCTCGCAACTGTCGAAGGAGAACAAAGCTCTAAAAACATTTAAAACCTTTCTGAGAAGTACAATGACAGAGGACCATCTGAATGCTCTAGCAATACTATCTATTGAGCAAGCCATAGTCAGGGAAATTCCAGACTTCAACAACAAAACAATAGATCTGTTTGCACAATTCAAGGAACGCTGAGCAAATTTCCAGTACAGGTGCTGAACAGACCTAAAGATGATCTATTCTGGACAAAGATCTGTTTTGCATCCATCCAGCTCCAGCCTGCATGGTCTTTGTCCTTAAAGGGAGACCCATGCCAACATGGACGCTGCACCCAAGTAAACAGGTGATGAATCTGCACTCTCCATTGCATGAAGATTAGAAGGAGGGAAGACCCGCACAATGAAGACCTGTGTTGCATCCATTCAGCTCCTTCATGGTCTCAGTTACGTTACAGGGAGACTGATGCTAACACAGAGACTGGACCATGAATACAGGAAAAGAAGGCACCGCCACAGAACTGACGACACACAAGGCAGAGGAGACCAAAGATGCTGCTGCTTGCTTCGGTGAGTGCGACAAGGACAGCCTGCTCCCTGGGCTTCGAGGACAGAACACAGTGAGGAAGACCAATGATGCTGCAGAACCACCACCATGAATAAACCCAGCACCCAACGGGCACCATGTGACGGTGATGGCACGCAAGGCGGAGGGAGGCATTTCTGGCAGTTGCGAGTGTGAAGATGAGAGCCAGTAGAGGACATCCCACATTAAAGATAAGTATGGTTCCCTTCTTAAGTTAAAAAGCTAAGTTAAAAAAAGTTGAGTTAAAAAGTTATATCTTAAGTTAAACAGTTGTAAATTAGTTATTAAGAGTAGACGGTTTTTATATTTTAAACCCACCCCTGCCCCCAAGAAGAGGTACAGAGGGTATTCACTGGGAGGGTGAAACCTCTTCTTGTGGGCAGGGGTGGGTCCACGGCCATGGGACCCCCTAAAATCTTACGGCACCCCCAACAATTCATGTGGGCTCCAGAACGGCAGCCATAGGAACCTCTACACCAACTAGCCCCCACACCACTCTGCCTTCAGATGCAGTGTTTGACTTTAGGAGTTACTGGGGTTCTATAGGTCCAATGTAGCCTGAAGTCACACTGTGTCTGGAGGCCTGCAGAAGAACAGCTGTGGGACCTGAACAGCGAACGGTCCCAACAGTGATATACCCCCACCCTGTGTCTCTAGACACAGTGGGACCTCGCACTCCAGTGGGTTTCTTTAGGCCAACAAGTGCGATGGTTCCACTCTATCTGAGGCCTCCAAAACACCAGCAGTTGGACCTCCACAGTGACAGAGCTCCACAGCAACATAATGCAATTTTCCACCCACCACTGTGCTTCCAGATGCATTGCGACCTCAGTCTACAGTTCGGGTCTGTGGATGCCTACTGCCTTCAAGACACATTAGGACTTTAGACTTCAGTGGGGCGTTCTTGATGCCCAATGGAGACTTAGGTCCTATTTTGTCTGGGGACTGGGAGCCTACCCTAGAAAACTACAGGCAGCCAAGGAGAGCATAAAAATAAGAGGGTTCTGGATAATGGTAAGTGATGGCATGGGGATTGGGAGGATCTTGGACCTCTTCTTTGGGGGAGAGGTCCACAAAGGAGAAAGTAAGTAGGAGCATGGCAGAAGTGAAGGCTGAAGACAACAAGGAAACCCTTTTCCCCAGTCCTCCACTGAACCCATCTCTTCCTCTTCTTGGGCAACAAAACCAAACCCATTCCCTCCTACTTTTCCTCTGTCCTGTCCTTCTCTTCCCTTTCATTCTCTTCTGATTCAACTTGTTGCAGAACAGGGAGCTAACTCAGTCTTCCTGGTTTTTCAAGCCAAAAGGAAGACTTGTCCCAAAGCCTACACCTTCAGAAGACTACAGGTGGCCAGCCAAGCATGCCATGAAAATTGAGGATTTGAGGTTTCAGCATAAAGGTAGGCGATGGCAACGTGATCTATTTTTTTAACCTACTATGGTTAATTTGGACCCAGTGGGAAAGAAAGTGGACAGGACCCCAGTGAGAGGGTTCTCAACCCCCAGTGGCAGAGCTTCACACAGCAGCGTTCCCAGCATTAAGTAATGTAATGTCCAGCTGATGTTAACCCTGGGAACTCCTTGCTGCTGGATTATGCCACGCCACTGGCCTATGGTTGCCCTGGCTCCACTCCCATCAACCTCCAAACCCACCAGCTGCCACTGGGATAATGTGCTATACGTGGATCTGGGAAGTGAGGGTTCAAATCCCACCCGAGTCATGAACTCGCTGGGTGGCCTTGGACTATTTATTTATTTATTTATTTATTTTATTCAAAACTTATATCCCGCCTCTCCTGCCCAAAGGCAGCTCGGGGCAGTGAACAACATACACAAAAAAATTAATTCAACAATAAAACATTTAAAAATAAATCTACAAAATTTAAAACAAGTAATAAAAACACACCCTCCCTCCCAAACTCCACCCTACCCCAACCCACCCCCTTGCCAAAAGCCTGGCGGAACAGCCAGGTCTTACACAAACATCGAAACTGGGGCTAGAGTGGCAGCTTCTAGGTATTGGCCACAGCCCTCCCTGCCAGTAACTTGGCCCCAGAATCCTGACAGTGGGTCCTGGGGCTGGAGTGGCTGTTCCTTGATGCGGTGGAATGACATCGCCTCTGTGCGAGGAATGATGGCCCCAGACCCATGATGGTGGGTCCTGGGGCTAGAGTGGCAGCTTCTAGATACATATTGGCCACAGCCCTCCCTGCCAGTAACGTAGGCCCCAGAACCCTGACGGTGGGTCCTGGGGCTGGAGTGGCTGTTTCTTTTTTTAATATATCTATCTCTACACT
>QEPC01013045.1:2802164-2817278 GCA_003113815.1 Sphenodon punctatus
GAACACAGGGAGAGGTAAAAACAAAAAATAACACCTAAATCTATCTAATCTAAGCTAAATAAATGATAATATGGAGGTAGATGGGTTGGATGGGTGAAATAGGAGGAGGACTGCAATGGATTGAGGAGAATAAAACTGCTGGGAGAGGGAGCTTTCTGAAATGCCTGCTGTTGAGGAACAGTGACTAGCTCATAAGGTGATGGGAAAGGGGGAGGCAATCAGTTTTGTTTCTTGCTGCGCCCGCCTCACCGCAAGCCTCATTGGCTCAGTGCAGCCTAGCCCATGGCCAATCGCAGACTGCGAAGCCAGTGGTCTGAGGTGAAAAGGGATGGTGATTGGGCAGGCTGGCTGCTACTCCAAGCCTCTCCACCCCTGGTGCCTGGAAGTCTGCTCCTCAGCTGACTCCCCCTCCCTGCCACGTTTTGCCTTCCAGTCACATGTTTTTGCCACCCAAACTCACCTGAACGCGATCCGAACTGACCGAACTGTTCGGTCATTTCGATGTTTAGAATTGAGTTTGGTTCAGTCTGTTCGTGTTCGGATTTGGGTTCGGGTTCAGTTGTTAGAACAGGCCGAGTTCAGGCCGAACTCCGAACTTCTGAACCGCGTTCGCCCATCCCTAATGCCCAAACCAAATTCAAAAGCTTGTTTCATTTCTAGATAATTTCTTGGTCCATGAAGCTGTGATGAGTTCTGTCTCTGCACTTTCCTGAGAGTCTATCCTACTTTATTTCCAGGGTTCTTGGAGCTTTGTGCTCTGCCCATATAAACCTCACTATTAGGCAAGAGAGAGGAAGTTAAGGGCAGCATATTTAAGTTTAGAATGTGGATCCTTACTTAAGTAAAAGGTAGTGTACCTTGCATAACTGCACTGTACTTAGTCAAGGAACAGTACAAGCCGTTAGACTAGTGTGTATATATAACAGCTTTATGTATTATTGTAGATTGTTCATGACACAAGATGCTTGAAAAGGCACATTTTGTTGCCACTGTAATTATTTCAGGTTTGAATTTATGCCATTTTTGTATGCAGCTGTATTTAATCGTTCCAAGTGTGAATATCCAAATCCTGCTCAAATGTGTTCTCCCTCTTCACTTCATTTCTTATCAGTGACAGTACTCCAAACACTTGTCTCACTTTTCAGATCAAAGCTGATGAAATCCAAACTTCTAAAGGACTGAATTGCCTCATGTATTTTTGTTAATCAGAGAAAAAGAGAGAGAGAGAGAGAGAGAGAGAGAGAGAGAGAGAGAGAGAGAGAGAGAGAGGGAGAGAGAGAACACCCACCATTTCAAGAGCAATAGGTATGTGTTTAGCACCTAATCCAGTGCAGACATTTTCTGGCTTTAACAACTCGTTGCCCAAGTTAGTTTGTGCGTAGAAAACTTTGAATGGTTAATTAACTAATTAATTCTCTTATAATTAATTCTCTTATAGATGTAATTTTGCTCAGTAATGGAGAAAGAATTTCCACAGCATATATAATTTAGTATCCACCTCCCACCAGCAGAAATATCTGCTTATTTCAGTACTGAAATTACTGAATTAATGCAAGCCAAATTAACCTAAGCAATTACAAAGAGCTGAAAGCATGATCAATTGATTTTATAAATTCATTGATTATAGATTAGAATAAACAAGTAAAAAATAAAATCTTGGTCATTAAAAATGACTTTAAAATGTCCAGGAAATTAAAATTTCCAGAAATGAGAATGTAATTTGAAAAAACCACAAAAACACTGTACAGCAACTAAAAACAATCTGATTTTGCTTTTGTATAAACTTGGCAGTTAAGTAATATTTTAGTACTTATTTGAAAGCACCACAGTTAATCAACTAGAAATTTTAATTACGTGACAGTCCGATTAAAAAAAAGTTTTTTCTCCTAACATTTAGTTGTTTTAAATAGTATCTATTCAGACATAGGGTGAAAACAGACATGACACTAACCACCCTTTAACCACCCTTGGTGGTCATTTATGCATGTTGCAGGGCTGCATAGGGCACCAATACAGCCCTGCAACATGCATAAATAACCACCAAGGGTGGTTAAAGGGTGGTTAGCGTCATGTCTGTTTTCACCCATAGTACTGTAACTCGCTTTGATTAGCAGCAAACTAATACATGTATTAGAGAAACAAAAAACCTACGGTTTTACAAACTTAGTTAAGGCAGATTCATACCAAGCAAACTTTGACAAACCTAGAAATTGTGTGTTAAGGTTCCCGCCTTAACTTCCGCATCATGTAAGCAGTAAAGATGTTGTATGGCTTCACATACTGTGCTCGCTTACAACTTATGCTCCATGCACCCACACTTTGCCTTGGTCTTTCAGCTCCAATCCTCTTCCTTTACAGGTTGGAAAGGAGAAGGGAGAAAGGACTCATTGAGCCGGCCAAGGAGGGCAGGAGGGAGTGACTGACAGCGGGTGGGGCTCACATCGCAAGTGAGGCAGAGACTCAGAGCAGTAGCACCAGCATGAGCAGGTGCCCCCGCAGCCTTCCCGCAACCCATGGCTCCTAATGGGGGAGCGAGCATAGTGGTGCCCCCCCCCCCACACATTGCTACATGAGTCAGCTGGTGCCTCTTAGGGAAACTGCTCCCCCTGCTGCTCCATTCAGTCCCAGTTTGAACTGGCTTTAGGGAGCAAGTGAGTGGAGGTTTTCCTGCCATTGCAAGACCCAGCCATAGACCTACCCCTGCCCCATATTGATGCCCCTTGCTCCCTCCCCGAGGAAGCTGCCGGGCCCCCACTCCAGTCACACACTCGCAATTTCCCCGCAGCGCCTCCAGGTTGCATGGGGGGCGGGGCTTGGACACCCATGGCTTGTCTCAGCTACTGCCTCCCGCTGGCTGAGCTCGTCCTGGGTACAAACTGTCGACCGGGAGACGCTGAAGGTGGCCGCTGCTGCTCCTCTAAGCCCTGCAGACTGTGCTGAGACTGAGTCAGTGTCATGTCAGTTACACAGTGACCCACTTCCCAGCTCTCAGCTCCGCTCCTCTCCCCTCTCCGGGACTTGAGACCCGGGGAAGCGGGGAGCTGTGTAACTGACACTGACATGACACTGACTAACCTAGTCACTGTCATGTCAGTTACACAGCACCCCGCTTCCTGGATCCGCTCTTCTCCCATCTCCAGGACCCAAGGGACCTGTGTAACTGACATGACACTGACTAGCCTAGTCAGTGTCATGTCCATTACACTGTGCCCCGCTTCCCCGCTCCACTGCTCTCCCCTCTCCAGGACCCGAGAGCCGAGGAAGCAGGGAGCTGTGTAATGGACATGACACTGACTAGCTTAGTCACTGTCATGTCAGTTACACAGTGCTCCACTTCCCGGCTCCATTCCTCTTCCCTCTCCGGGGAAAAACACACACAGGCAGTGCGAGCAGCCAGCAGGGGGCAGATTTGTGCCACCCCTTTTGCATATGCGTGAGCTAAGTCCCGTAAAAGCGCACACACATGTAATGGCCCCTCAGCTACCCCCTTGTGTCTATGTCTCCTGGGGAGGGGTCCAAGAAATAGAGCACCTGGATTCATGGGCTTGCTCTCCTGATTTGGTGCAAAACTGCAGTGCCTCCACCTGGAGTGCATACAGGACTATGGGGATCCTGATGGGGATCCTGATGAGGAAAGGGGCGGGCTACTCCCCCCCGCCCCCGCATGGCCCGGGCTATGGCAGGCTAAGAAGTTAAACAACAGGTTTATTCTAAATAGAAAATAAGCCTCGCAAGACAGGTTAAAAATGCTTCAAGTTCCCCTTCCCCCAACAGATTCTCTGGGGACCCTGCACTCCTTCTCCCCTATAGTGTTGGGCTAGGCCAGTTAGTTTGCAGGCTAAGGCCTGTAGGAGCTTCCTGTCAGGGTAATAGTAATAGGGTCATGGGATAAGGTGACCCCTCAAGCCGGTGGGCTTTCCCTCCGCTGGCCTGGTTGAAGCTGTGCTGTGCTGCCTGGATGAATGTCCCACTGGCCGCCCTGCCAGCCGACCTCCCACGCTGTACCTCTGGTACCTGGGGGTTTTGAATCCTCAGATTTCCATCCTTCCCTCTGGTCCCCTGTCAGTCAGGCTGCTGACCGAGTCTCCTCTCCGTGGGTTTTGTCAGTAAGCTGGCAGCTTGCTGGAGCCTTCACACTTCCTTCACTGGTAGCTTCAGTGAGGACTCACGTCTCTTCTGACTGCCCCGGGTTCCTTGGCAGCTCCAACTCCCCTCCTCTCTCTCTGGCCTTGGTCCCCTTCAGGCAGCCTCTGATCACAGCTCTGCTTTGTGCTGCTGATTTAGCACACCTGTTTCTTCTGCCAGGTCTTCTCAGCCTCTCCTCAGGCAGCCATCTTGTCTCCTTTTCTTCTCCCTCCCTCCCTGCAACTCACTCAGTTGTTCTCTTCTGCCCCCTAGTGGTGGTCTCACTGCAAGTGCAGGCTAAGCACTTGGTAGTCCCCAAAGGTGGGGGGAGCTACACACACATAAATAAAACANCAGGGCTGCATAGGGCACCAATACAGCCCTGCAACATGCATAAATAACCACCAAGGTTGGTTAAAGGGTGGTTAGCGTCATGTCTGTTTTCACCCATAGTACTGTAACTCGCTTTGATTAGCAGCAAACTAATACATGTATTAGAGAAACAAAAAACCTACGGTTTTACAAACTTAGTTAAGGCAGATTCATACCAAGCAAACTTTGACAAACCTAGAAATTGTGTGTTAAGGTTCCCGCCTTAACTTCCGCATCATGTAAGCAGTAAAGATGTTGTATGGCTTCACATACTGTGCTCGCTTACAACTTATGCTCCATGCACCCACACTTTGCCTTGGTCTTTCAGCTCCAATCCTCTTCCTTTACAGGTTGGAAAGGAGAAGGGAGAAAGGACTCATTGAGCCGGCCAAGGAGGGCAGGAGGGAGTGACTGACAGCGGGTGGGGCTCACATCGCAAGTGAGGCAGAGACTCAGAGCAGTAGCACCAGCATGAGCAGGTGCCCCCGCAGCCTTCCCGCAACCCATGGCTCCTAATGGGGGAGCGAGCATAGTGGTGCCCCCCCCCCCACACATTGCTACATGAGTCAGCTGGTGCCTCTTAGGGAAACTGCTCCCCCTGCTGCTCCATTCAGTCCCAGTTTGAACTGGCTTTAGGGAGCAAGTGAGTGGAGGTTTTCCTGCCATTGCAAGACCCAGCCATAGACCTACCCCTGCCCCATATTGATGCCCCTTGCTCCCTCCCCGAGGAAGCTGCCGGGCCCCCACTCCAGTCACACACTCGCAATTTCCCCGCAGCGCCTCCAGGTTGCATGGGGGGCGGGGCTTGGACACCCATGGCTTGTCTCAGCTACTGCCTCCCGCTGGCTGAGCTCGTCCTGGGTACAAACTGTCGACCGGGAGACGCTGAAGGTGGCCGCTGCTGCTCCTCTAAGCCCTGCAGACTGTGCTGAGACTGAGTCAGTGTCATGTCAGTTACACAGTGACCCACTTCCCAGCTCTCAGCTCCGCTCCTCTCCCCTCTCCGGGACTTGAGACCCGGGGAAGCGGGGAGCTGTGTAACTGACACTGACATGACACTGACTAACCTAGTCACTGTCATGTCAGTTACACAGCACCCCGCTTCCTGGATCCGCTCTTCTCCCATCTCCAGGACCCAAGGGACCTGTGTAACTGACATGACACTGACTAGCCTAGTCAGTGTCATGTCCATTACACTGTGCCCCGCTTCCCCGCTCCACTGCTCTCCCCTCTCCAGGACCCGAGAGCCGAGGAAGCAGGGAGCTGTGTAATGGACATGACACTGACTAGCTTAGTCACTGTCATGTCAGTTACACAGTGCTCCACTTCCCGGCTCCATTCCTCTTCCCTCTCCGGGGAAAAACACACACAGGCAGTGCGAGCAGCCAGCAGGGGGCAGATTTGTGCCACCCCTTTTGCATATGCGTGAGCTAAGTCCCGTAAAAGCGCACACACATGTAATGGCCCCTCAGCTACCCCCTTGTGTCTATGTCTCCTGGGGAGGGGTCCAAGAAATAGAGCACCTGGATTCATGGGCTTGCTCTCCTGATTTGGTGCAAAACTGCAGTGCCTCCACCTGGAGTGCATACAGGACTATGGGGATCCTGATGGGGATCCTGATGAGGAAAGGGGCGGGCTACTCCCCCCCGCACCCGCATGGCCCGGGCTATGGCAGGCTAAGAAGTTAAACAACAGGTTTATTCTAAATAGAAAATAAGCCTCGCAAGACAGGTTAAAAATGCTTCAAGTTCCCCTTCCCCCAACAGATTCTCTGGGGACCCTGCACTCCTTCTCCCCTATAGTGTTGGGCTAGGCCAGTTAGTTTGCAGGCTAAGGCCTGTAGGAGCTTCCTGTCAGGGTAATAGTAATAGGGTCATGGGATAAGGTGACCCCTCAAGCCGGTGGGCTTTCCCTCCGCTGGCCTGGTTGAAGCTGTGCTGTGCTGCCTGGATGAATGTCCCACTGGCCGCCCTGCCAGCCGACCTCCCACGCTGTACCTCTGGTACCTGGGGGTTTTGAATCCTCAGATTTCCATCCTTCCCTCTGGTCCCCTGTCAGTCAGGCTGCTGACCGAGTCTCCTCTCCGTGGGTTTTGTCAGTAAGCTGGCAGCTTGCTGGAGCCTTCACACTTCCTTCACTGGTAGCTTCAGTGAGGACTCACGTCTCTTCTGACTGCCCCGGGTTCCTTGGCAGCTCCAACTCCCCTCCTCTCTCTCTGGCCTTGGTCCCCTTCAGGCAGCCTCTGATCACAGCTCTGCTTTGTGCTGCTGATTTAGCACACCTGTTTCTTCTGCCAGGTCTTCTCAGCCTCTCCTCAGGCAGCCATCTTGTCTCCTTTTCTTCTCCCTCCCTCCCTGCAACTCACTCAGTTGTTCTCTTCTGCCCCCTAGTGGTGGTCTCACTGCAAGTGCAGGCTAAGCACTTGGTAGTCCCCAAAGGTGGGGGGAGCTACACACACATAAATAAAACATAAAATAAATAAAATAAACATCTTCCACTACTCCATTTCACAATGTGAAATGAGAAGCACATACCCTGACCATTTCCTGACTTCTGTATGCAACCAGATTCTCTCTTACTAAGAAGATCAAAGAGAAAACCCTGTCAACGTCGGTTGCAAGCCAAAGGAAATTGCCCCCAAAACTCCCATTGAAATCAATGGAACTCTCAATAAAGAATGTTAGCTCCGCCTTAACTAATGGATCCACTAGCATGGCTCCATAATATAGAAAATACTTTTGTTAAGGGTAATTTCACAAGTTAGATTTTTTGCAAGTCGCAACACAGTTAACAGCAATACATTAAGTAGCAATCAGATAAGTATGTAGAGTCAGACATGTTAAGTTTATCTAGGGGTGAATATGTGGCAAGCAGCTGCCCTTGTTGCTCTGTTCACACTTGCAACACATAATGTTCCTTCCTGTAAGGGTGTGTCGAACACATTATGCTCCATTTAACACAGGGCTCTGATTATTGGGAGTGGTGTCAGGACACTATTGTCATGGTCAGAGCATTATCTTCTGTGGGCCCAGGTTCCTGCACTCGGTGGTCCCTGTTGGGGTGGTGGATCAGATAGATTGATAGGTTGGTCAGCCCCTGGAGACGCATGGAGCCAATTGGATCCAGAACACTCTGGGGGATATACCCACTGAATTTGAGGGCTGCTCTGTAGATGGCCTGGTCAAGTTGTAGAACATCATGCTGACGAAGGCCATTGGCACAGTAGCACCCAGGTACAGGTCATCATGGTTTATGGGGGATCTGCGGTGGATGAAGCGGGAGGTGAAGCTGTTGGAGTGCAGGTGGCTTTCGACTCACGCTGAAACAGACTGATTGCGCCATAGATAATTTTTGAAGCACTATGGCTTGTCTAGGGTGATGGCGAGGACTGTTCTCCTCTCTGCTACCATAGCATCTGCAAAGTCTGATCCAGCAGACCTATTCTTTCTGGGTGGTGAACAGCCTGGTGAACCTGGGCTTTCTCTGTCCTCTGGTTAAGTCCTCTTCTGCCTGCTAAGAGGAATTGAATACCTACTTCGCAGACCAAATCACTTGTAGTCACCTCGACTTGGGAGCTGCTAGTTGCTTGGCAGAGTCAGAGTTCTGGACTATGAAGGCTCAAACTTGTTTTTATTTGGATCAGTTTCAGTTGGTGTCACCTACTGAGGCGGTGGATGTGCTTGGGGCAATGTGGGCAACCAGTTGTAAAATAGATTCATGCCCAACTTGGTTGGTGAAAGCCAGCCAGGAGAAACTGCGGGCTTTGCTTTCTGGGATTGTCAGTGCCTCCTTTTTGAGAGGGCAAGGTACCAGAAGCCCTCAAGATGATGATGGTTCAGACCCTGCTCAAAAAACCAGCACTTGATGCTGACTCCTTGGGCAGCTATCGCCCCATCTTTAACCTTCCCGTATGTTACTGAAGGAGTGGTTGCCAGGAAGCTGCCAGGACATCTAGATGCAATCTGATTCATGGACCCATGTCAGTCTGCCTTCCATCCTGGATATAGCACCAAAACTGTACTTGTGGCGTTGGTGGACAATCTCCACCGTTAGATGGACAGGGGATATTGTACCCTGTTGATACTTTTAGATCTTTCAGTGGTCTTTGATACAGTAGACCATGAGATGGTGTTGACATGGCTGTGGGATCTGGCAGGGGTTGTGGGACAGCTCTAGAGTGGTTCCATTTTTTCCTGTTGGTGAGGTTTCAGCAAGCGGTGATGGGTGATCTTCACCCTCCTCCCTCTCTTGCTGGGTGCCACAGGGTTCAACATGTATCTTGTTCAACGTGTATCTAAGGTCTATGAGCGAGAATGTACATAGATTTGGGTGTCATCTGCATATTGAAGACAACACACTCCAGATCTACTTATTTTCATTTGGCCCAGGCCTTGCAGTCTCTTGTGGGGATTAGGAAGGGACAGAGGGGTGCAAGGGGGAGCGGGAAAGGATCCAAGTCCATCCTATGCAGCAAGGCGATGCCAGGAAACAAGCCCTCAGGTTGGAATAGGGCTATCAGGATAATAAATCCCCAGCTTGAATCATCATCGGGCACTGGGATATGCGCACACCTTAGCGCCGCTATAGAACCTGAATGCACGGGGAGGGGGGAGGGTATGGAGGTGTCTGGAAGGCAGTGAGGATAGGGGTGTCCAAGTCCAGGAGGGGGAGAGTAGGAGATGACAAATACACCTGAAGGGCCAAGGGAGAGTGAGCCACGAATACACCCCCAGGGGGAGACACCTTATCCACACTTCACTCGTTCTCAGACTCACTCGTCCCAAGCACTCACTATACTCGCATGTCTTTCACTCTGAAATCCACTGATAGTAAGGGTAACTCAAGCAACAATCAAGGGGGCCAGTCTCATGGGCACGGAGGCACTGATCACCAGCGAGGCTAGGGTGGCAGACAGCTGCGTTTATTCTGTGGATCCAAGCAGCGTTGAAGGCGCTCTGAGCGCCGCGGGGCTGGGGCCGGGGGCACAGCCTCTGCTGATGGTAGCATGCTTCCGGCCTTGCCCCCAGCACCTGCATGTAGCCGGAGGGGAGGAGCTCGACCAGGGAGTGTATCCCTGGTAAAGCGCTGCAGGGGCGCCGTCCCTGGGGGTGCCGGCACCCCTGTCGGAATGAGCAGTGGGAGCAGGGTCAGGATGCTTGAAGACGGCTGCGGCTCATCTGGCTGGGTACGTAGGGGTTTCTGGGCTCCCTGCTGCCCCTGAGCCCTGCATCCCCCCGGCGGAATCTTTACACTCTGTGCTTACCCAGTGCCTGGCTGCTATTGGGGAATGGATGTGGGTGAGTCATCTGAAGCTGAATCCAGACAAGACTGAAGTCATGATGGTTGGCCAGCCCTGTGTCCTGGGGGGGGGGGATTGAGACTCCCATCCTTGTTGCAGTCCTGTTTTCCTTCACTACTCAGGTACGTAGTCTTGGGGTGCTTCTGGATCCTCAGCTGCACCTGGAAGGTCGGGTTGCAGCTGTGGCTAGGAGTGCCTTTTGCCAACTGCATCTGGTGAGAATTCCATTTGGTGAGAAGGCGGCATTCCTCTTTCAAAGGGAATTTGGCCACCATCATTGTTGCCTTCATTACCTTGAGGCTGGACTACTGTAATGTGCTCTGTCTGGGGCTGCCCTTGAAGACTGTTTGGGGACTGCTGGTGGTGCAGAATGCAGAGGTCCACCTCTTGATGGGGTTGTATCACCAGGAGCACATTACATCAGTGCATAAGAGCTTGCATTGGCTGCCTATAGTGTTCTGGGCAAAACTCAAGGTGCTGGTTTTGACCTTGAAAGTCCTAAACATCCCTAAACAACTTGGTTCCTACATACCCGAAGGACCACCTTTCTCCTTTGCAGCTTTTAAGATCTACCAAGAGTGCCCTCTTGTAGGTTCCATCATTGACCCAGTTGCGTATGACTCAGGCCCACAGAGTTCTATTCTCGGTGGCTGCCCCACCATTTTGGAATTCCTTTCCCTTGAAGGCTCACCAGAGACTTAGTTTGAATATCTTCCAGAGGTAGTCTAAGACATTTATTTAGCGAGGCATTCAGTGGGCAGGGGTAGATTGGGGGGAGGGTG
This sequence comes from Sphenodon punctatus, assembly GCA_003113815.1. Lineage (NCBI taxonomy): Eukaryota > Metazoa > Chordata > Lepidosauria > Sphenodontia > Sphenodontidae > Sphenodon > Sphenodon punctatus. The sequence goes on from QEPC01013045.1 coordinate 2,812,743, forward strand.
GTGGGGTGTTCTGTGAGGTTTTAATAATTTTACCTTTATATTTTTGTGTGCGTTCATGAGCCACCCTGAGCTTTCGGGAATAGGGCAGGGTATAATGCTAAACAAATAACATGTGACATTGGCCTGCTATGGCTTGAGACCCACCAGTGTGTGTATTCACGCACATCCCGATGTGGGCCTGTTTCTTCCCCATGGTGGGTGGGCCCAAGCTGAATCCTAGACCAAGGACCATACACCTGGGCCAATGCAGGCTCACATCTTTTCAGTCACGCCTATCCCCGCCACAGGACTGGGGCTGCCATAGCTGTGCACCATGTCATGGCGGGGGTGGGGTGCTGGCAGCAGGGTGGGGCTGCTCACTCGCAAGTCTATTTCACTACCCCCCTTCCCCCAAGGTCATGCAGGCAGTGGGATGACTCACTTGGCAGCAGGCATGTTCATTTAGTGGTGCTTGCCAACCTCGGAATTGGAGGCCATGGTTTTCCACCCAGGGTTGGGGAGTCACCGTGTCACCCACACATTTTTGTTTTTACCCTTTGTTTAGGACTTGAGGGCATCAGAGGATTGGAAGTTGGGCATGGCTGCTGACTGTGTTGACACACTTTCACTTGGTGTTGACAAACTGTGGGGACTCTTAGATAAGCAGCTCCCCACCCACCTCCCACTGCAGCCCTGCAACATGTATAGCGAGTGGATGGTGGATGGGGAGGTGCCTGTTTAAAAGCACCCTGTGGCTCCAACATAAATTGGAGCTGGTAAACATGGGTTGGGTACCGCCTGCCTCCAAACGTCTTGGTATTTTCACACAAACAGAAAAGGACAGATTTGGCCAATATCTGCTAAAAGAAACCCTCAAAATAAATAAATAAATATGTGAAATATTCCTTCTAAGCCACTAATTAAAGGCCGTTTTTAAATGGACTGCAGTGGTTGGGGGTGGGTGGGTGGGTGGAGGTGCGCCCATTCCCAGGGGTGCACACCCACCTCCTCCCATCTCCACCCACAGAGCATCGGGCATTGGAGACAATTGCTCTGTGTGTGGGTGATGGGTGGAGGTGGGTGTAGCGCGGGAGCACACCCCCAACCATAGCATTCATATGGGCGCCTCCCCACATCTTCACACAGCAAAACTGCATGGAGATGGGTGGGGGCGTCTCATGTGAAAAGGGCCAAAGTTAAGTGAGGGGGAAATTTCCCCCTAAAAAGCTAGGGGGTGCAGTATATTCAGTAACAAAACAAAAACTAAAAACTAGACTTTGCACCATCAAAGCCCTTGAGAAAAATATCAGTTTATATTTGTATTATGCAGCTGTGCGTAGGCTCACAAGGACAATTTTGTATTAAACCCAGCCAAAATAACCATAGATGATCAGGGAAGAACTTGACAGGGTGAAATGCAACTATGCTAGGACTGAGGACAGTGATGGGTGAGGTATAAAAGAAGAAACTGTTATGATAGTCCAACCTGAAAATAAACACTGACATTCTAAAGTAGGTTTTCAAAGGATTACTTTTTTTGCAAAGCTCTTCCAAATAGTTTGAAGACTATTTGCCTTTTATTTTGAATACTAACCTATTAGATGCAATATTTCCCTCCAAAGTTGTGTGTGATCATTTACATGAATATTTCATTTTCTTGACTTAGGAGGCTTCATTATACCCATGTCTCAACTGCACTTTGTACTGCCATCTCAAAAAACTTGAATAAATGTTTAGCCTTGCAATGTAAAATCACAGCTTGCACTTCAAAAGCTACATGATATTGAACAAATCCTGGCTCTCTGTTTTGCATTCCTGAACTCTGTATTCCAGACAAGGTATGAGCAAAGTCTGCAGTTGTACTCTTGTAGGTTCCAAGACCCTAATGTTAAAATAAAATTAAATAAATTGCTTATAGGAGCTTTCATTTGAAAATGTGTCACTTGCTAACACTCATCCTGATCATAAAGGATAGGTTTGTTAGCAAATGTTCACACCTGTGGAGAAGGTAAGCCTAATAACAGGTTCATAATCGTGGGGTCAATGCAATACAGTATGAAAAACTAAGAACCTTTCAACAACATGGACATGACCACTATAGCTACATGAAAATTATGTTTTATTTTGTACCGTTGAAAAGGTTCTGACAATAAAATGTGTTGTGCATCTGTACGTGCCTGTAAACATTATTTCAAAATTGTGGCAGCTACTCCAGTACTTCCTCTTGGGTGAGTGCCTGGGGAAGGTGATGACAAAGTGGTATTGACAGCATTGGGGGGATGGGAGAGGGGGGAAATTACATGATTTCCAGAGTATCGCAGTAAAACAAGAATAGTAAAATTGATTATAGTCTAAAAATGAGTTGCACAGACAACTATAAAACAAGCTAAGATTCACATGGGACAAATCAATGTTAAGTGTCATGAGGAGTAATGAAGACTTCACCATGATTTGTTCTACACTACGGGGTAGCTCAGTGTACCTTGCTAGTGGAAGTTACAAGTTTACAATGCAGCTTGCTGCCGATAGGACCTGACTGGTTCCGTTGAGATCAAATGCACTGCCAACTCAAGCTCCTTAGGTTCGGATTGGGCTCCCCAGCTGCAGAAAGACCTGTTCCTTGTTGAATGGTTTTCCATCATGGTACAATGTGGGAGGTTGGGGCCATGTTAGAGGAGAGAAAAAAAAAAAGGGAGTGACATAGTCCAACCCCTTTTCTGATTTACCTGCCATGATCCCATGGCACTTGGTGAGCAGAACTGGATCCAGAATAGTGTAGATTGTGCACTGTTGGGGAGGGGTGTGTGTGTGGGTGTATAAAGGTCCAACATATATGGGATCCATGAATAAACATGAAGTGACAACACGAGTGCGAGAAGCATTTGCATAACATATGGGCCTAGGCGGTCTCAAATACAGAGAGCCCTGGCCTGAATCAGTATGTTGATGACACCCAAATCTGTCTTCTATCACCTGATGCACATCCTGCAGTCTCAGTGCTTACTCAATACCTGGCTGCAGGCAAGCCAGTGGAAGCTGAATCCAGAAAAGACTGAAGTAATGATGGTTGTCTGGCCTTGTGGTCTGGAGGGGGGAGGATCGGATACAACTTCTCCTGGTTATTCAGGTTTACAGCCTTGGGGTGTTGCTGGATTCTGCTCTGCATTTGGAAGTGTTGTGTATACGTGAAGTTATTCAGCAAGAGCACTCACAGATAACAAATGCTTGTATAAGTTTTAGTGGTGATAATCTCAGTAACTTGCCTATGGTCACGGAATGTGAAAGCCAGTGTAGTCTAGTGAACTTGGACCTGTGAGGCCAGGATTCAAATTCCAGCTGAGCTTTGAAATCACTGGTTGGCTTTGGGCAAGTCACTGTGGGTGTAAACAGACAGATGGCAACCCTGCCTCTATTCCACCTCAACCCTGGGCGCCCTGTCCATGTAAAAGCAGAGCGGAGGTGGAGGAGGCATTGTCTGCTCCACTCCAGCCCTGCTTGCAGTACTCTGGAACATCCAAGAGCACCGCCAGCAGAGCGGGCTGCCTAAACCTGGGACACCAGCCATGGATAGAGCTGCTGTCTCTCCGTTAAGTGGACAGCTGCTGCAGCTCTGTCCTTGGATGGTGGTTGCCCCAGGCAATTCCATTGAGTTGCAGGAGGCATCATAAAGCATTGGGTGATCCACTCTCAACTCTGGTATGTGTGACAGACTAACCAGGAAATCCATCTCAAACTAAGCCAGAAGTCTGCAAGTGAGCGGGGAATGGAACAATTCACAGCTGCATGGTTGGAGAGTAACTGCTAATTAATACCACAAGTGATGGCTGTAGTTTTACCCTCCTGACAGAAAAAAGCCAATCAAAAGCAGAGGAGGCGCATAGCAAAGTCAAGAGTTGGCAGTTGCAGAGAGGAGCAGGCAGTTGAAAGGAAGAGCTGCTAGAGAGGGCCTCTTTTTGGCCCCCAAGGCAGATAGCTGGGAAACCTCTTCAAAGGCCTGGAGAGCCTAAGGTGGCTTTTAGACGTGCGTGGTGATCAGGCTGCATAAAATCACGCTGTGTGTAAATACGCCGCGTGTGGGATTTAGACGTGACATTTCACACATTAAAGCCAGTCGCGACATCGAGGTATTTAATTTGTAGCTTTAAAAGAATGTGCGACTGGCTGGGATGCGCGAAATGTCATGTCTAAATCCCACATGTGGGATATTTACACGTAGCGTGATTTTATGCAGCGTGTTTGCCGCGCATGTCTAAAAGCAGCCGTCTCCAAACTTAGATACAAGGCTGACAGACAGCATGGGACCCACAGGTGGAATCTGTCTGAATTTCTTTTATTATGAACTCCAAGCAGCATGAATATTTTATTTATTTATTTTATTTTATCAATTTATATCCTGCCCCTCCTGAAAACAGCTCAGGGCGGCTAACAATTTTAAAAACATAAAAAATACAATCATATAAAATTTAAAACAATCATAATATTAACAAAAACAGGGCTAGGCAGATGATAAAACAATAAATAAGGGTAGGAGGAGACTACCCCTAACCCCCCCCCCCC
>QEPC01013045.1:2818824-2830023 GCA_003113815.1 Sphenodon punctatus
TGATATACATTACCCAGTGGTGCTAGTAAACCTGTGATTAGCCCTAACCTGTGATTTAGCCCTAAAGAGGCCAAATACATTAATATCCTTGGAAGGGACCAGTTATATTTAAGGACCCAGTGAGGGACCAAACCTCTGATCAGCCCCAAGAAGGGCTAAATTGATTGACTGATCCCTGAGAGGACCAAAACCCTATTACAGATCCCTGGAGGATCACAATTGAGTTTTCGCTCCAGGAGAAGCTAGAGAGTGTTATGTAAACCCAAAAAGGGACCAAATGGGGAGAGCGGCTTAACAGGACCAGATAAGAGAGGGAAATTAGGTGTCCCAGGTCTATCTAATTCTCTAAAGGCTCGGAGAGCCTGACCTGCGGACAGTATGAGGGAGAGGAGCGCTGCATGGGTGGTCTGCAGCAGCTGCCAAATGCATGAAAACTGAGCACAGGCATGGCTGGCCACTCCTGGAGCAGTTCTGGGGTTGGTCAGACCCGGGTCTATCTGAAGACAGCCTGTGTCTCCGTCTCAGTTCCACATCTCTAAAATGGGCATGTATGTAGCCCTGCCTCACCCTATGTTGGCTCTTCCTTGTCTGTTCTAGACTGTAAACCTGTTAGGGCAAGGATCTATCTAATTCTAACTGCTTAGGTGGCTTGCTCCTACCTCTTGAAGTTTTGACATGTATCCTAGAGGTTGGGATTTATTATGATATTTTATTTATGTATGCTTGTTTTGTATGTGTGCATATTTTGTTTACTTGTAAATTTTATATTTTTGGCCAGGGCAATAGCCAGTGCCTAATAAATAACTTTGACTTTGAACTGCTTAGGCCCAGAAACATTGATGGTGCAATCTAAGTAAGTAATATGGGTAGTATCAGCACCATACTCTATGGTTGCCTGTACTTAATGAATTTCCCCTTTCAGTCTCAGCAAGTCAAGCTGAGCTTAATTATTCCTGTTACTTTCCATTTTAATTCTTACACATTTTTAGTTCATGACATATAAAAGTGGGGAGAAAAGCAGGGAGCTACACAATTTTCTTTTCTTCTAGCCAATCAATTTCATACAGCTTTTTACAATTATTGGGGACATTTTCTCTTTCCAACAAATACATTTTTCTTTTAAATGTCCCATTATGTACATATCTCATGCATGCAGAGAAGGGATGTGATAACACTAGGCAAAAACACAAGCATGAATGAAATTCTGATATCGTATCTGGGTTTGTTAAATAATGTTTGTACAGACTTCTCCCTTTGCCAAATGCAAGACAAGAACCAACCGACTTCGTGACAGCTAACATTTATAGACAAAGGTCTTCCCAAGTATGCCTTAAAAAGATGCAGCCTGAGGCATGCTCTGTTTTCTGTAATGTCTGGGGAAAAAATAGTTCAAAGTGGGTCTGTAAATGAGCAGAAACTAAATTGATGTTTGGAACTAACTGAGGAGAAACTTCATTATTTCTTGTACTTATCTTCCCTTTTATTTAGTTTTGCTTTACATCCCCACTTTGTACAGAACAGCTTTTGTAGTCCTTTCTACGCTTTCACTCAGATGTTGTAGCGTAATGGACCTTGGTAAAGGATGGGACGATTTCACTGCCCATGCTTTGCATATGTGAAAACTTCTAAAATAAAATGTTTGTGTTCTGGGGCATAATCACACTGTCCTGGTATACAGCCTGGGCTTTGTGTGGGGGATTTCGTGCAAGGAGTGGGAGGAATGCAACTCATTCAAGTAACTTAGTCTTGGAATTCAGTCCCTTCACAGCTATTTTACCAAGCCCAGGGCTGGCATAATGGCCATTGTTCTGTACATGCCTCATTTGGATTTTGCTTAACTCCCCCCTCTTTGGAGCACTGTGACAACATGATGTTCCATTGTCACCACATAGTTGGTCCAATAAAAGATATCACTTCACTGTAGTCATTCTTGGCTAAATAGCTGGTATGTGGCCCCTTTAGGTGGAACAGAGAAATGACCTCTGAGACGAGGGCTGTACATTTGGTTTTTCACAAAATACCAATAAATGCAAAAAGACTTTTTTGGGGATTCCATAATCAAAATATAAATACTAGGTCTGTGTATTCAGATTTCAAGTGAAACCAACATTTCTTGGAAAAGGTAATATCCTGGACCTCGAACTGGACCCTCAAAAATGAAGCACAATCCAACTTGGAGATGGGCTGCTCTCTTAATGCTTAGCTTGGTGGCCTGTAGCGTTCTTCCCCTTGTGCAGGGGCTGCCACTTTTGCATAACTGCAGTCTCAAGCACTTTAGCCAAGACCAGCAGAGCACAGCCCAGCCTGGGAGAAATAGTGCATCCTTGGCAGCGTCATTCATCCCTCCCACAAGCCAGCAACCTCCCATGAGCCGAGTCACATGCCCTATTCTTCCCCAAGACAATGACCACTTGCCAATATCCCATTCCCCCATCCCCAAGTCAGTGCCTCCTCACTGGAACCAGTCCCACATTCCTTTCTCCCTGCTCTCAAACCAGCCACATTTCTCTCTCCGTCAAGCCAGCAATTTGCTTGCCCTATTCCACCCCCACCAGCTGTGATTCCACTGGATCACAGGGTTCAGCCCTAAGGTCTAGTCCTAGACCTGGTCAGCAGTTAATTCTCCATTCACACCTGATTCCACTGTGTCACAGGGAATTTGGTTACAATTTTGGTGTTGTAAGGTGCCTCGAGATGCCATGGGCATGAGGGGGTGACAAAAAAAATGTAATATGAAATAAATAGAGAAAAAAAATACATAGATAAAATAAACAAAAGTAGATCACGTTGTCATCGCCTACCTTTATCCTGAATCTCAGAATCCTCAATCTTCATGCCCTCCTGGGCCACCTGTAGTCCTCTGAAGGTGTAGACTTTGGGACACAAGCCTTCCTTCACGCTTGGAGAACTGGGAGGAGTGAGTTAGCTCCCAGTCCTGCGACAAGCTGAAATAGAAGAGATGAAAGGCAAGAGAAGGACAGGACAGAGGAGAAATAGGAGGGGAAAGGCTCTTTTGTTGCGGTTCACGAGAAAAGGAAGGGGAAAAGATGGGTTCAGTGGGGAAAATTGGAAAGGGGACTCTGCTGCACCTCTCTTCTGCCTGGCTTATCTGCTGGAGCTCTCTCTTCTGCTCTCTTGTCTGGAGTGGAAAGAAAAGAAAAATAGCAAGTTGTTTTAATGCTGCTGAGATTTTTGAAAGAGGAAGTTCCAGACCCCCGCAACCCCCATGCCATCACTTACCTAATGTTAACTTATCTGACTAGAAGACTCTTTGTTTAATGATCCCGCTGGACTGACAGTTATTTTCCATGGTCTAGGCTACAGACACAGAGGGACATTTTGACTTCAGAGGCTCATCAGAAATTATTTTTATTTTAAACCCACGACACTGGAGTCCTACCGCATCTGGAGGTGCAGTGATGGTGGTGGGGACACATCAGATGGCTGAGGGGGACCGGGCTGGAGCTTAGGTGGGAGAGGCAGAGTGAGGCTGTGGGCCTGGGCCAATGGCTATGGGCCGGGCTGTGTTGTTGGGGAATGGTCCCTGCCCCCCGGAAGATTTTCCACCCTCCCAAAGTCCTCTGCATGTCTTCCTGGGGGTGGGGGAGGCCACCCCATGCATGTAGGGCCGGTGTATACTGTGTTGTGCGGTGTGTGACTGCGTGGCACATCGTGTGCCAGTCAGAGTGGAGGGCCTTGCTGGGGTGTTCCATTCCAGGCTCCGAGGACGGAGTGCAATGGATTAGCCCTGCTGGGGCGCTCTACTCCAGTGTGTGTGCACAAGAGAGCTAGAGGTTGATGGGGAGGGTGCTGCAGGAAGGGGGCTGGGCTGGGCTGGGCTGGGCCGTGTCATTGGGGAGAGGCCCCCACCCCCCGGAAGACATTCCACCTTCCCAAAGCCCTCTGCACATCTTCCTGGGGGCAGGGGCGGCCACCCCACGCATGTAGGGCGGATGTGTACTGTGGTGTGTGGTGTGTAACTGCGTGGCACATCGTGTGCCAGTCAGAGTAGAGGGCCCTGCTGGGGCATTCCATTCCAGGCTCTGAGAACGGAGTGCAATGGATTAGCCCTGCTGGGGCACTCTACTCCAGTGTGTGTGCGCGAGAGAGCTAGAGGTTGATGGGGAGGGTGCTGCAGGAAGGGGGCTGGGCTGGGCTGGGCTGGGCCGTGTCATTGGGGAGCAGCCCCTGCCCCCCGGAAGATGTTCCGCCCTCCCAAAGCCCTCTGCATGTCTTTCTGGGGGTGAAGGCGGCCACTCCATGCATGTAGGGCTGAGGTGTACTGTGTTGTGCGGTGTGTGACTGTGTGACACGTTGGGTGGCAGTCAGAGTGGAGGGTCCTGCTGGGGCATTCCATTCCAGGCTCCGAGGATGGAGTGCAATGGATTAGCCCTGCTGGCGTGCTCTACTCCAGTATGCGTGCGTGCGTGCGTGCGTGCGTGTGTGTGTGTGAGAGAGAGAGAGAGAGAGAGAGAGAGAGAGAGTGAAGGTGCCTGCTGGGGCATTCCATTCCAGGCTCCGAGGATGAAGTGCAATTGAATAGCCCTGCTGGGGCGCTCCACTCCAGTATGTGTGTGTGAGAGAGAGTGTGTGGTGTGATGAGGTTCCCAAAGAGGAACCCCATTGGGGTGAAACAGCTCTGCCAAGAGCTTGCAATTTGCCCCCTAAAAATAACTCCTTGCCCTTCCGGGTGGAATGGGATCGAAGGAGCCATATTGTTAGCCATCCTGGCAATATATGGGCATTGTAGTAGTTTTTCTACTACTTTTCCCTGGTGAGTGGTTGGACTGGGACATTGTTCACCTTGCTGCGGGTACCATGCTGGCTGCGCAAACCGAGGTCATCTGCTGCTCTGAGCTCATCAATGACACTGCTGCAGGCCGATGTAATTGCCTGAATCTTCTTAGGATGTGCACAGGTGCAGGGGAGTGAAGGTAGCCGGAGAGGATATCCCCTGGTGCTGGGCAATCACATCAAGTCCCCCAGTCAAAGGTATCACCCTCAAGGAACCCAAGAAGGGGAAGGTTAGTCTTGAGAGAGACCAGCTCTTCCACTGTCTTTGGGTCCATTTTGGTGCGATGTGGTGTCACGATGTCTCCTGCCACACTGAACACCTGCTCCGAGGATACATTTGTGGGAGGACACGAGATGTATCACATTGCTACCTTTGCAAGCGGGGGCCACACATGCATCTTCTGTGACCAGTAGGCCATGGGTTCAGTGGTTACAGGGCATGGGGGCTTGGCAAGATATTGAGACACATAGGTGTCTGCCATATCTTGTTGCTCCGGCTCACATGCAGGACCTGCATCCCCCTCCACCCATTCCCCCAGCCCAGAAAAAGTAATGGCGGCGTGGCCCCCACTTGCAACCCCTGTATGAGCAGCAGCACTTGCCGCATGCAGCGGGGACTGCTCCACTTGGCAATACTGCTGCACCTCATTGATGAACTCCACCCTGTTGCTTGTGAAGGCAACGACGAGTGCAGCAATTTTCCTCTTGACCCATGGGTTGAGTAGCGCTGCCAGGAACTGTGGCCGACTTTCTACCAAGACATCGAAACGTCTTTTAAGTCCATCAACCAATTCCTCTGTCAGCACCCTCACAGGCTCACAAAGGTCAGAGCAAGAAAGAAAGCCTTGCATTCGTCACCACAGGATCATGAAAAGCGGTAACACCTGGCGCAGACTGGAAAGCTCTGAGCTGAGCTCCACCGTGCCAACGTGAAACGGCTCCAGAACCTGCGTAAGCTGCTCCACCACTGTCCATTCCTCCCTGGACAGTGGTATTGCCCCAATGCTCTGAGACAAGCAGAAGCACCTCCTTCTGCTCCAGGAGCCATTGCAGCATAAAAAAGGTGGAGTTCCACCTTGTGACGACATCCTGAATCAGCTGGTGAAGAGGGGAGGCCAACTCCTCCTCCTTCTCTCGCAGCGCCCGGCTGGCTGAAACTGAGCAGTGGAAGAAACCAGCAATCTTCCTGGCAGTTCCAAGGATGTCTTTGATGGCCTCGGTCCTAGTGACAGCATTCTGAACCACCAGATTCAGAGCATGCGCGCCGCAGCGAATGTGGATGTAGTCACCATGAGTGATGGCTGCAACCATATTAGCGGCATTATCAGTTACAAAGTAACCGACCTTGAAGTTAGAACCCTCAGACTGGGTCCACCTACCCAGCATGACATCTACCACCTCAAGGATTTTGTCCGCTTTGTGCTCCCTGTCAAACACCTGGGCATGAAGCAATGCCCAGTGATGCTTTCCAGAGGGCACTGCTCCTCCAGTGCTGCTGCTGCTGCTCCTCGCTGCGCTGGTGACAGCAACTGGTGACATCTGCCACCAGTGTGCAGTCAACGACTGTCACGGGTATAGGGAGAAAGGAGGGATAAGGGAAGGGGAATCCACACCACGAAAACAGAGATAGGGATGAGGCGGCTGTCTCGTAATACTATGGTTAAGTTCGATGGAAAAAGGTCCCTCAGGGTGTTATATGGGCTTTCCCCCTTAATCAGAGGGCAACCCAACTCATCACAGGGACGACGAGAGCAAGCCAATTGCCCCAATGGGGAAAGGGGACACAGTAGACACAAGGCCCACTCACACAAGGTTGGATGCTGGGCCCAGGGAACCGTGAGGAGGGGTGAGGAAAACAGGGGAACGGAAAATACCCAGGGAGGGGGAGGATAGGGGGAGCTGGAAGGGGGACAAGGATCAGGGACAAGGGAGCCGGGGAAGTGAGGGGATAGGGACTGCCAATCAATGTAGTAGTGAAGTGCAGGGACCAAATACCACTGGGACCAACTATGAAGGGGTAGGAAAAAGGGATACAGGAATTCCAAGGGATCAGGCTGATGTAAACCACAACACAAGATGGACAATGAAAGGAAACCTCACTCACACACACTCACCTCTGATTCGCTCTGGAAGGAGGGGGGAAACACAGGGAGGTCAGTCACACACTCTACTCTCTCTCTCTCTCTCTCTCTCTCTCTCTCTCTCTCTCTCTCTCTCTCTCTCTCTCTGACAATCTGAGGAACAAGGTTCTCAAGAATAAGCTTCTCACACCAAGCAGTCAAGGGGCCAGTCTCTCACTAGCGATCACCGGCGGGGGCTCCAAGCCCCGCCGGCAGTCTTTATAGCTCTTTGCCCTGAGTCATGCTGTGTCATGCAGGGTGGGGCCCGAGCCTCCCCCTGTGAGCGTTCGTGCGTGTTGCGTCAGGGCGGGGTTTCCCCCCGTCCCTTCTGACGGTGCTAGCTCCTCCCCCCGCCAGCTCGACCATCCCCCTATCGGCTCCTGTATTTGGCCGCTTGTTGCGGCGGGGCCCTAGCCGGCCTGTCAGATGCCCCCCTTCCCTGGGGTTGCCTTCTGACAATGACAAATAGCCATGTACCACACTCTGGCTAGTCCACGGGTCCGAGGTAAAATGTACCATGGCCCCCTCCGCATGGGAGAACTCCGCAAGGAGCTGGGACTTCACCCTCCCATACAGAGACGGGATAACCTTCGTGCGGAAGGTTTTGCAACAAGGGACACTGTAACGTGGCTCTAGCAAATTCATCAGCTGTTCAAAACCGACACCCTCAACAAGGTTGAATGGCTGCTCATCCAGGGCAATCACTTCCCCGATTGCCTTGGTGATGGCCACAGCTTGGGGGTGTCTTGCTGTAAACGGCTGCTTCTTTTCCCAGAGCACAGTTACAGTCTGCTGGGAGGAAGGTGACTGGGAAGTAGAGGGCTGGGTTGAGCGGCTAGCGCTCTTCCTCTGCCTCTTCTGGGGCCGGGTGTGGTTTCAGCACCGTCACGAGACGGCCCAGTGATAGCAGTTGCAGCGGGAGTGGAAGAGGGCTCCTTCTCCGAGGAACTATCACCCACAACCTCTACAACTGCCATCTCCCCATGCGGTTGCTTGGAACGGGACTCACAGAGGTAACCATGGTGCCGTTCCCAGTGACTTCTAAGGCCAGAGGTGCCCCATCTCATGGGATCAGAGCCACTGTGACTGACCTTGCTATGGCAGTGTGCGCACAATGCCTTTGAGTGGTCTTCCTCCCAGATGTCAAAATGAGACCACACCCAGGATGTGATCTTCTTCGTGCATGTTCCTGGGAGGGCAGGAGCAGCATGACTGGCAGTAGACTTCTCAAAGGCAGTGCTCGGCGCAACACTTGCAGAAGGGGCGGTGGCAGCTGGCACAGCGTGTGTGGGTGTGGAGGGCGGGGACTGAGGAGGCGCGGGCACACTAGGCTGTGTGTCAGCAAGGGGAGAGAGCGGGGTTGCAGGCGTGCTAGATTGCGTGTCAGAGGAGGACGGGACTGGGGAAGCAGGTGACTGGACGAGTGTAAGAGCATGCGCAGAGGACAGCTGTGCACTAGGAGCAGAAGCAGCAGCAGAGGAGGTAGCCAGTGGACGGTCCACTGCACAAGCAGAGGAAGAAGGAGCCCCCTTCTTACTGCTAGGCAGTGACCGGGAGGAGGAATCACGCTCCTCCCATCCCAGCCTCTGTGGTGGCTTCAAGGTACGTCCAGAGACCTTCATCTTGGGTGCACTTGAAGCTGGTATGCTGGAGGAAGAGGCCACTGGCGGCCTTACCGCCGGTGTCCCTGTGCCAGACAGAGTAAGCTGCCTAAGAGGAAGAGGCTTCCTGCCTCTTCCAGCACTGCCACTCATGGTCTGTTTCTTAGTTCCATGGCTGCTCATGTTTAAGCTGTTTCGTGAATTAAGAAAGGACCACCGGCAACAGGTGTGTGTGTGTGAGATGTGATGTTATGTGATGTGACCAACTACCAACTGGTTGTTGGTTAATTAACTGGGGGGATTGGTCGGGGGTTAACTAACTGGGGGGAACGGTCGGGGGTAACTGTGTTAGAGTGTGGGGTGTAGTAGGAGAGGACTGTGGTAGAATGTGGGGTAGAGGTGGGGGTAGGGAAAGGGTGGAGCTAGAGGTGAGGTAGAGGCTAGGGTGGAGGTAGAGCTGGAGTAGAGGGTGGGGGAGGTAGAGGTGGAGTAGGGCAAGGGGGGAGTTAAAGGTGGGGGTAGGGCAAAGGTGGAGGTAAAGATGGGGTAGGGCAAGGGAGGAGGTAGAGGTGAGGTAGAGGTGTGGTGGGTAGAGGCTAGGGTGAGGTAGGCTAGGGCTAGAGGCTAGACTAGGGTGAGGTAGGCTAGGGCTAGGTAGCTATTGGTGACTAGGGTGAGATAAAGGCTAGGGTGGAGGTAGAGCTGGGGTAGAGGCTAGGGTGGAGGTAGAGAAGGGTAGAGGTGTGAGGTAGGCTAGGGCTAGAGGCTAGGCTAGGGTGAGGTAGGCTAGGACTAGGTAGCTACTGGTGGCTAGGGTGAGATAGAGGCTAGGGAGAAGGTAAAGCTGGGGTACAGAGGCTAGGGTGGAGGTAAAGCTGGGGTAGAGAGGCTAGGGTGGAGGTAGAGCTGGGGTAGAGAGGGTAGGGGGAGGTAGAGGTGGGGTAGGGCAAGGGGGAGGTAGAGGTGTGGAAGAGTTGAGGTAGAGGTGAGGTAGGCTAGGGCTAGAGGCTAGGCTAGGGTGAGGTAGGCTAGGGCTAGGTAGCTACTGTTGGCTAGGGTGAGATAGAGACTAGGGTGGAGGTAGAGGTGGGGTAGAGGCTAGGGTGGAGGTAGAGGTGGGGTAGAGAGTAGGGGGGAGGTAGAGCTGGGGTACAGACTAGGGGGAGGTAGATGTGGGGTAGGGCAAGGGTGGAGTTAGAGGTGGGGAAGAGGTGAGGTAGGTAGAGGCTAGGGTGAGGTAGGCTAGGGCTAGAGGCTAGGCTAGGTGAGGTAGGCTAGGGCTAGGGTGAGAGAGAGGCTAGGGTGGAGGTAGAGCTAGGGTAAAGGCTAGGGTGGAGGTAGAGCTGGGGTAGGGGGAGGTACAGGTGAGGTAGAGAACAAGTGGTAGAAGTTGATGTGGGGGTAGGTAGAACAAGGGTGGAGCTAGAGGTGGGGATAGAGCAAGGGGGTAGGTGCAGTGCGCTGGAAGTGAGTAACGGGCGCGGGCCACTATTCGCTTGCTAGCGATGCTCGCTCTGCTTACCTCACAACCGGCTACTCGCACGTGACGTCCGACGTTGCCAACAGTACAGTCCAACACAGTCCAGTGGCTGGCAGATGCAAAAGAAAAAAATATTTTAGTGCACAGCTCCCCAAAATCAATACCAACAAAAACAGCGGTACCAAAACAGCAGATGTACACAGACATCATCAGTGATTGATTACTCAACTGCAGCACAAATGGCACCAAGAAAGTTCAAAGAAGCAACACAACTTGCAGAAAAATGCCCAAACTCAACCCCAAAATCATACGCCCCAATATCCACACCGAGACACAACAGTGCCCAAAATGTGATTCGCATGCCCTCATGAGACCCCCCCAGTGCCACACACAATAAGGTTGCACCAGCCCACCCCAGCACTCACCACCACCATGTTTAGTCTAGCAAAGCGAAGATTGAGGGTAGAGACACAATTGCCTTTGCAGTCTTAATAATAATAAATTTATTAAGCGTAACAATACGTTATTGCCGGCAAAGCCACAAAAATATACATACATAAACATCAAACATTTTTAAACATATAAACTTATAAGCTTTCTCTGCACCGTCCAACCCTAAACAGTTATCAGTTATCAATTATCAGCTAAATACAGGGGGAGCCACTGACCATAGACTCGCCAATAGGCTTGAATTCCAAAAAGTTTTTCCTCCTCCACATAGCCTGCCTCAGAAAACCGCCCACATCCTTAATCACCTGAATCCTTGGGCTGTTAAGTAAGTATCTAAGAAGATCCCCTTCAGCCCATCCTACCCGTTCCTTAAGTATCGTGTCCAGAAATTTTTCCCTCAAATCGTCGTACAGATGACAAGATAACATAGTATGGGCTACTGTCTCCACAGCTTGCATATCATAGGGACAGAGCCTTTCTAAGAAGGGAATTCCCTCCAGCCTACCCTCATATATCCGTGTGGGGAGAGCATTCACACGAGCCATAAATATGAGTTGTTTATCTCTGATTACTACTTGGGCATCTAGGTAGTGAGCCATAGAGTCTTTATCCGGAGTCCAGGAAGGGTACAAACGCATGTGTGGCGACTGGTTGATCTTAGCCACCTCCTCCTGCCTTCCCACATCTGAGATCCTTGTCTGCACCTCCTTCCAGAGTAAGGCCTGAGGTTTACCTTCCAGATATTTCAATGAGA
>QEPC01013045.1:2840233-2850894 GCA_003113815.1 Sphenodon punctatus
GCGGGGACGCCGCGGCCGCTGGTGCTGGGGGGGGCTCTTTTTTTAACAAAAATCCAGGCTGGGCAGGGTGGGTGGGGGGTGTTCCCCCTTCCACCCGCGCAGCCTGGACTTGGGGAGGTTTGTTTTTTTTACTTTTTTGGTGGGACTTACATTGCAGCCATTCATTTAAATGACTGCAATGTAAAAAAATCAGGTACCCGGAATCCGGTAACGGGACCAGATTTACCGGGTTGAATCCGATAATGCCGGTACGCCCAGTACCGGCATTATCGGATACCGGATTTACCGGCACGCCCACCCCTAGTATGTACATCTCCTACTCATATGGAAG
The DNA here is from genome assembly GCA_003113815.1 of Sphenodon punctatus. Classification (NCBI taxonomy): domain Eukaryota; kingdom Metazoa; phylum Chordata; class Lepidosauria; order Sphenodontia; family Sphenodontidae; genus Sphenodon; species Sphenodon punctatus. The sequence goes on from QEPC01013045.1 coordinate 2,840,565, forward strand.
AGAAAAGAATGAGTATCCATGCGTAGGATATACATGGCGGGGTGATTATACAAAAATTCTCCTGTAGCCTCATAAGGCTCAAAGAAACTGAGGGGGCACTTTGCATTTGTGTGGAGAACACGGCATGAGAAAGTATCCCAGGCCATCTGTGACAGGCAGCCTCTCCAGCTGTTCCAGCAGAACCCTCTGCAGTCTTCCAAGAGTTTCACAAGTTCTGATGGGCTGAAGAGGGGTCTTCCCCAGCTCGCTTCAGCCCATCCATGGTCTTCAGAGGTAGCCTGTCATAGGTGGGCTGAAGAGAGCCATGGCAACCCCTTGTACAACTTGCAGTGGATCAGTGAGTGTTGGTGGGAATTGAGGGGAAGGTGGCAGCGCTGGCTTCAGACAGCCCCTCTTACCACCTGCAGTGCACTCTGATGCACTGGTGCTGTGAGGAAGTCCAGGGTCCAGAGTCCAGGGATTATCTGCAGGCAGCTCCAAGTGGGATAAACCAGGGTAGAACTGGAGTGATGTGTGTGGGGAGAGGGTTTTATACCAAATTGTACATTTTCCCATAATACATGGATGCTCCTGTACCCTCATAGGGAAGACAATAGCTAAGATTTGTAAGTTATGTAAATTACGTCAGGATGGATGTGTGTTACGCGTATAACACATATTTGGACATCTTATGTGTGTATCGCTCTACCCTCTCATGGAGAAGAGAATGGGTGTTCATGTGTAGAGTATATGTGGAGAGGTTGTTGTACATAGATGCTCTTGTACCCTCACAAAGAAGGGACGAGCTCTATGTGGACTGAGTCACAGGAGTTACTTTCAGTCACTAATAATTTGATCCTTTTTTTGGGTTACTTTCCATCAATTTGTGGTAACTTTGTCATTTTCTGGCACTTTGTCAATTTTACACCACTTAGCCAGTATATAAATCATAGCATTAGCACTTCTGTAACTCAGTTCATTATATGTTAGGGCAGCGACAGATTGATTAGATTTAGTGGAGTGTTGGGAACTGGTGTGGGGGGGATTGGGAGGAAGATGACTGATGTGGGGGTGCAGTTCATGGAGGTGGTGGGCAGGGAAGATGGAGGGAGCACTTATGTCAGGTCTATTTTTACTTAATTTAGACCCTCCCCACCCCAGTGCCCTCAGAAGAGGCATGGTGCACTTGTTCAGCTGCAGTGGTGCACATGGGAGTGATCACAGCACCTTCACCCTGCATTCCCAACTAGTACACACCCATGGCATGGAGCCTGGCAGCACAAGGCAGGTAGTTGGAGACCATTGCATGACCAAGAGTGGGCAGTTTTTTTGGTGAAGTGTTGCCGGGATCAGAGGCAGGAGCTTTCATACGTGTGGAGTACTGGGACTAGCAGACAAGACGAAGTCCCTCCACCTTCACATTTTATTAAAATAAAACACATATTGCTGCACGTGAACGGGTTGCCACTGGACCATTCTGAGCATGCACACCCTATTCCAAAACAACGACAGCAGTGTTGTTGCCATCTCGGAAAAGGGCAGACAGTTTGCACATGTCAGCTAGCTGGGTTGCATGTGGTGCCTTGGCTGCTGCTGGGATGCTGCTGTTGTGAGAGCAGCCTTGCGACAAAATGGTGGTGCTGCTGCCTGGTTGAAGTGGGAAGGGAATTGGGGTGCAAGATGGACTGAAGTGTAGCAGTTTCCCGGATTTTCCCCACAGCACTTGTTGTCTTATTGCCTCTTCCCAGGGAGATGGACGTGCTTAAGAGTGCGAGAGAGAGCCGCTGCTTCTCAAAACCCCCATCCTGCTTTGGTCACTTTTCCTAGCCCCAATCGTTCTGCCACTGCCTCTCCTGACACCAGTCCTTCTGCCACTGCCAGTTAGCACTGCGGCTGGATCAGGGGTGAAAAAAATCACAGACCTCTCTTAAAGTTAGAATCTGTGACCTCAGTGCCAAAATCATAGCCTTGCCAATAGTTTTCTTGGAACAATTCTGGGTCCTGGTTTTGACCAATGAAGCATTAAATGTCCTGAGATAGCTTGGGTCTCATACCCGAAACCCCACCTTCGATTTCATGTTCCATTACAACTCCTGCAGTTGGCCAAGAGCGCTGTCTTGCATGTCCCACCTGCTAATCTTGTTAATATGACAAGGGCCAACAAAGAACCATTCTAGGTTGCTGCCCCTATATTAGGGAACTCCCTTTTGTCAGAGCCTGAGCTTTTTCCGGAGGCTGTGTAAAAATTTTGCTTTTTAGTATAGCATTTGGCAGGCAGGGTTAGGGGTCGAGAAAGGAGGGTTTGGGGGTGAGGGTTGGCTTTTAATGAGGTTTTTAAATGGGGTTTTATTGTATTTTTATTATGTATGTTTTAACTATTATGTAAATGAATGAATGAATGAATCAACACACCTGTACGAAAATAGCAGCAAATGTTAAAAGAATGAATGAGGCAATCAACCCAAAAAAATCCATAAAAATGTATTACTAAACAAATTGGTATGCACAAGAAAACAGGGGATATACAAAATATACCAAATGACAAAGAAAACTCCTCTACTACAACATGACACAGACAGAATCTGTGAGACAAACAGAAACACAATGCAGGAGCGAAGAGTGGAAAGATGCAGGAAACAATGAAACTTCAATGAAGGTGAAGGTATTGATGTTTCGCTGGAATGCTTCCTCAAGAATATGCTGTCCTGCTGTTCTTACTCATTCAACAGTGCTCTCCAAAGTATAATGATGTTGTTGTACAAAAATAATCCCTACAGCAAAACAATATACAGAACAGTGGCTCAATGGAATGACAAAGCAGCTGATAATTCCACCAAGGTTTGTGCAACCAGGTACTCTTAAATTCAGCAAATGTTATTTTCTTATTGCAATTACGCACCAGGAACAGATTAAAAGGTAACAAAATCACCCTGTACATAAATACCGAATGCATCCTGTCCAGGGAACCATTGAACAGCTAGGCCTTGCTTTAATTATCTTTTTTGCCAAAAAATGGAGCTTCTAAAAGAAAAAATACAATACACTGTGCATGTATGGAAACCATAAGTGCACAGGAAGGCTACCCCCCTGTTTGTCACCCTGTGCACTTATTTACTATGGGCTGCCTACCCAAGTTTGGGTTAGCTTCATGTGAAAAAGAAGGGGGGAGACTACTTCCCTCAGCTAACTCCTAAGAGGCTCAACAGTCACACCAACTGGGGTAATGAAGTTCACAAACTCACCCTAGTGTAGCTTCTTACTGGTAAGACCTGCCCCACCAGGTGCTTTTCTCTAAGGCTTTCCTTCCTCAAAGGCTGGGACTTCTACTGAAACACAAGCCATCAAACATGTATAAAAGCTATTGTTAACATGTTCGTTTACGCCTTTAAGCCAACTGAGTGAAAAAGAGTTTTTCTTTCTGACCTTACAATGATGTGTAGGATGTCTTTACTATGCCAAATTGGCCAGACCTTATTCTTCACTTCCATAAGGAACTTCCTAACACAGATCCAAACTCTTTCCCTTTTAAAGCCTAAAAATGCAATTAATTGATGTAGCAATCTAAAGCTCAGGTGAGGAGTCCTAACCTACGTACTATCATAGGTGGAAATGCCTGCCTTCCATCAATGTCAATCCCATCCACTCCAAACCTGCAATGCATAGTAGTGCTCTGACTAAAGAGGGAAGGAGGGAAAAAGAAGGGGGGGGAGGGGCGGTTTGGGGGTTGCAAACGGAGCTCTTAAATATATCCAAACATTCCCAAGTGTCTGATATAAAATAGCGAAGACACAAAAATTTCTACTAGTCAAAGTTAAACAAAACCAAGGGAAAAAACCTATGGGGGGATCTGTTGAATTTCAAAAAACTGTTAATTAATTCAAACCTCATTTTTGCAAGGTGTCTAAAGGCCAAACCTCTTTAAAGGGGAGGTATGGCCACCCCAAACTTGGTTCCCTGGGAGATGTGAAAAGTCTTCTGACGACACCCAGCTCGGTACCAGCTCGGTACTTGTTACCTGATGCCTGGCTGCAATCAGGGACTTGGACGTAAAATAAAAAAATTATCAAAAACAAACTACAGTGTTAGCTGCTGCTGCAAACTGAGAAGGTGGGCAGGTGTTGTAGCTGTTTCTTTTAAGGAACAGTGGTCCGTTTGGAGGTATCTGGTGCAGAATCCACCTGGGGTAGAGTGCCTCCATCTGGTGTTTGATTTGGCCGAAGGCAGTTTGGCAATGCTACTGGTATACTGTACACCTACCTGTTCAGCTGCTTCCCTAGCCTTGAGGTCCCCAAGGACTTTGATTCTGCGGGACTTCAATATGCACGCTGACACTGGTCTCGTTGGAGCAGAGCATGAGTTGATGGCCACCATGGCTGGTCTCAATTGATAGATTGCTCGACACATGATGGCAGTCACACTCTGGATTTGGTTTTCTGCACCAGCCTAGATGGGTGTGTGTGTGTGTCCATTAGTGGGGTGTGTGCTGGAAGTGCCCTTGTCATGGTTGGATCATTATGTCCTTTGGACCCAGTTCCTGGTGCATGTCTGACCCCGGAAAGGTGTGGAACCAGTTAAATTAGTTCGCCCTTGGAGACTTATGGAACTGGAGCGGTTTCGGAATGCTTTGGGTGAAATGCCGTGGTTCATGAAAGACCTGCGGCAGTTAAAATGTGAGGGGAGGCAGTTAGAGTGACAGTGGCATCGTACTCATGCTGAAGACAACAGATTGCGGCATCGAGCCAGCCTGAAAGCCTATGTGGTGGCCGTGCGGGTGATGAAGAAGTTCCGCAAAATATTGCCCGGCAGAGCTCTTCTGAGTGATGAACAGGTTGGACTGTCCAGCCTCCTTCCACCTTGAAGAGGAGGCTTTACGGGTCCGCTGTGATAGGTTTATTGGTTTTGGGGGGTTTTGTGGACAAAATCGCTTGCATTCACCGTGGCTTTGCCGCCACAGTTGATACAGTTGGGGAACCAGAGGCTATGAATGCCCTGTCCTGTCCTGTTTTGTGGGATCAATTTCAGTCAGTGACCCTTGTTGATGTGGGGGATGTCCTGGGGACTGTTTAGGGCCACAGCATGTGAATTAGATCCTTGCCTGTCCTAGCTGGTTAAGGCCACCAGGGAAGCATTGAGGTTGGTGCTGGCACGGGTAGTCAATGCCTCCCTTGAGGAGGACAGGGTCCCAGGGTCTCTTAAGATGGCTGTGGTGCAACCCTTGCTCAAAAAACCATCCCTTGATGCTGACGCCCTTGCCAGCTACCTGCCTGTCTCTAACCTTACCTTCTTAGGGAAGGTTATTGAACGGGTGGTGGCCCAGCAGCCCCAGGATTATCTTGACTGGGTCAGTTTCCTGGACCCCTTGCAGTCTGGCTTTCATTGGGGATATGGCACCGAGACTACACTTGTGACCTTGGTCAATGACCTGTGCCGTGCTTTAGACTGGGGGAAGTCGACCCTTCTGGTCTTGTTAGATCTGTCAGCTGCTTTTGATACCATTGACCAGTTGTTGGTGCCTCAGTTGCGGGATCATGCCGGGGTGGGCGGGATCATTCTGGAATAGTTCCACTCATTCCTGGCTGGTAGGACTCGCCATGTGGTCTTGGGTGACTGTACATCTGCTCCCCGGGATCTCACATGCGGGGTCCCGTGGGGTTCTATTCTGTTCCCGTCCCTGTTCAATGTGTATATGCAGTCTTTGGGTGAGGTCGTGAAAGGGTTTGGAGTGTGTTGTCATCAATATGCGGATGACACTCAGCTCTACCTCTCATTTTCACTGGACTCAGGCCCCGTAGTCTCGTTGCTTACCTGATGTCTGACAGCTGTGGGGGACTGGATGATGGTGAGCTGCCTGAAGTCGAATCCCAACAAGACAGAGGTGATGCTGTGGGGACGGCCGAGGGAGTGGAGGCCCCTATCATTGATGGGGTATGCCCCGTCTTCATTCCTCATGTTTGTAGTCTGTGGGTGCTCCTTGATTTGCAGCGCCGCCTGGATGTCCAGGTGGCAGCTGTGGCAAGGAGTGCATTTGCCAAATTACATCTGATGCAACGGTTACAGCCTTATGTCTGACTGCGACCTTGCCACCATCATCCATGCCTTCATCACCTCGAGGCTTGATTACTGTAATGCACTCTACGTGCATTACAGTAACCCAAGGTGACTGTCCGGAGGCTGCAGCTGGTGCAGAATGCAGCGGCCCATCTCCTGATGGGAACGGGCCACCGAGAGCACATAACACCCATGCTCCGCTTTCTGCACTGGTTGCCTATCGGGCCCAATTCAAGGTGTTGGTGTTGAGGTTTAAAGCCCTATACAGCCTGGGCCCCACCTACCTACAGGACCGCCTCACTCCCTGGGATCTGGAATGGCTGTTTCAGTCAGTTGGGGGTGCCCTTTTGGAGGTCCCCCGTGTTTGTCGTTGGGGGGGGCATGCTGGAGAGGGCATTCTCGGTTGCCGCATCTCAGTTGTGGAACTCGCTCGCAGCAGAGGTTCACTTGGCCTGGGACCTTTCCTCCTTCAGGCATCTGTGTAAGACGTGGCTATTCCACTAGGCGCTTGGTAAATGAGATGGGTAGGTGGAGGGTTGGGATAGGGTCAGGAGGGTGAATTAATGGTTTTATTTTTTGTTTTAAGTGATTTGTATATTTTATGCTTTTACATTGTACTCTGCCCCGAGCTTTCTTTGGCAGGAGGGGGCAGGATAAGAAAAAAGTGATTATTATTATAATAATAATATAATAAATAAATAATAAAACTCCTGTACCCCACTCATTCCCACCTAGAACCCCTACTCCATTTTCTGAGCCCTTCCCTCCCACCTGTACCCTTCATTTCAATTCCCCCAGCCCCTCCCACCTGCACTCCCCACTCCAACTCCCCCACAGGTGGGTGGGAGGGGCTCGGCACATTGGGAGTGGGTGTGCCAGTGGGTGGGGCTGATTTGAGGCTGAATCCTGACAAGCCGGAGGTAGTGGTGATTGGCTGGCCTTGTTACCTGGAGGGGATTGGCACTCCTGCTATTGGTGGAATCTGTCACTCTCTGGTCAATTGGAGTGCTTTTGAATCCCTTTCTGCCTGCACCTGGATTGTCACGTTATGATGGTATTCAGGAGCATTTCCCCCCAACTCCATTTTTTGAGGAGGCTGCGGCCTTTTCTTCCTGATTCTGATCTGGTTATCATCATCCATGTTTTATCCCCTCGAGACTAGATTACGGCAATGTACTCTACCTGGGGCTGCCGTTGATGACTGTTCAGAAGCTGCTGGTGGTACAGAATGCTGCCGCCCGGCTCCTTTTGGGAATGAGTCACCGGGAGCACATTACACCAGTGCTCTGAAGTCTACACTGGCTCCATATAGTTTTCCTGGCACAATTCAAGGTGCTTGTTTTGAGCTGTACAGCCATAAACAGTCTGGGCCTCACATTTCTGGAAGTTTCCTGCGTTCTCTGTGATAGGCCAAGAGCGCCTCCCTGTGGGTACCATCTGTTAGCCTTCGTACAATAAGAGCTTGCAGTGGGATGTTCTCAGTTGCTGCTCCAGTGCTTTGGAACTGTCTTCTCCCAGAGGTTTGCCTGAGCATCTTCTGGAGGCAATGTAAGACTTTTTTTAAAATTATTTGAAAAAGTATTTGGTGGGCAGGGAGAAGGGACTGGGCTGGAGTTTGGTGGGTGGTTTGGGGGTTGGGTGGAAAGGTGTGGAATTGGGTGAGTTTTGTGGGGGATGGGTTGTGGGGAGGGTTTTGTATTAATATTTTTTTTATGGTTTGTAATCTGCCCTGAGCTTCTGGGAAGGGCAGTATACTTTTTAAAAAAACAACAACAACATATTATTGTTTTAAAGTCCTGACTAGCGTGTTTCCCATATAAAATGAAAGGCCTTTATTTCTGACCAAGTGTTTGGCAGTCATGGATAAAAGTTGGAGAAAAAAAAGTTGTTTTTAGGAACTTGGTTTTTTATGTATTTAAGCTTTTCATATGGTGTTACCCACCTTAGGTCAGAATCTGTGCTCCAGCTGAGATTTCTTTGCAGTGGCAAGCCCTGCCTGCCACACCCATCTGCTCCAACAGGTAGGCACAACTGTCCATGCCTTGGTCCATGATACCCTAAGCCTTTGGAATAGGGTGGGATATGAATGTAAAATAATGAAATATTACACATTTGAATACTCAATTGCCCTTTGAACAAGTAGAAGTTGCGGGGAGGAGGAGCAAATATAACGAAGTTGAAAGTTTACGAAATCGTATCCAAAACAAATCTCTGCCACTGAAGCACTGGAAGTATTATGAATGTAGAAAGCTTAAACACAGCAGTGTGATGGGTAGAATTGTGGAGTAAAAATGAAAGTTGTTTGTGAAATATTACCTGTGAATTTCCTAGATTTGAAACATGTGAAAGCATTGAGCTAATTGATATGTATTTACAGTCTTCATACAATGTACAATGCTTGCTGCGAGAAGCAGTAAATATACGGTTGCTCGGTGTCAAGCAGACGAGAGAGATGTCATGCATGTGAATAAAGCCTCCATTGTTCAGATGATTCTAAAGTAAATGATAAAAATTAGACTCATTTGCATAACTGGGAGATTAGAAAAGTATCCCTTTATCCTTATTAATATATTTGCCCTTCTTAATTATAAAGATTTGAATCTTTATAAAATTGCTTTATAGAAAATATTCATAGGGATATAAGCTGCATGTTGAGTTCCAGTTCTAGATGGATTATTTGCATAACCTTACAAAAGAGATAAATTGCCTCCTGTTTCTTAATAGCTAGTTTGAAAAGGGAGTTGGAATATCTAGCAAAAAATTGACTCCTATAGAGGGGAACGTCCCCTTGTATTTAAATATAGGCACTTTTCAACCAAAAGTGTGTCTCTTTCTCTACAGACCTTTTTGTGGAAAAACTGGCCTTTCCATGCCAATCTGATAAGTTAGCATACATCTTACAACTCCTACAATATGCCATTCAAAGAAAGTAAATATAAAACTTATTTGGTGGATGAAGGAGATGTATTTAAAATGAATACTCCCTTCTGAAAAGATTCCTTGGAAATTTCAGAATGGTAAAACCTAAAACCCCCATGCATTCTATATAGCTTTTAAAATAGTGAAAGTTGGGCTTGTGGGAAAGGGGGACACACTGTGTGGTGAGACGCTTAATATTTACTTGACCAGAAAGGTGTCCCATTTACACTAGCTTACAGTAACTTACAAAACTCAAAGCACTGGTAGGAACAAAAGCAATCTGAAGCCGCCAGCTACCTCTAGATTTTAAAATCATTCTGCAATAGATGGCTGCATGATGCACTCCTGTCCTGATCGAGTTTGGTGACTCAGCTGCCATTGACTTTCATGTTGGAGGATTTACACCCTCCTTCCCTGGGCAGCTCATGGATACCCCTATCCCCTAGTCATGCTAGCACCCAGTCCCTGCTCTTGCAAATAGCTATTAAAGGTTTAAATTAGAGTTGAAATGAATAGCAGATTTTGTTTTTGCAAATGTTTGGATACATAGCTATCCAAATAATATCTACAACTGATATGGATTTTAGGATGTTGGTTTCTTGGTGTATTCCATTTCAGTTACTTAATTTATTTATTTGTTTTGTCCAGTTACTTTAGTATTTCATTTACTTTTTCAGTTATTGTGTATGCACAATAGTCACTGCTAATACTGCTGAAATGGAGTTAACAAAACAACAGAATAACTGAAATAACCAAACAAGGTATCCAGCAAAATGCAAACAAATGTACGGAAGTAAAAGTAGTGCTGGTGTAAGTTCCTATAGCATCAGGCATTTAGAAAATGTATCACCTGAAGTTGGGCAGAACTTCCTCCCTCCTCCACATTACCTTTTGGAGGAGGGTTGACGGCTGGAGGCAGTTGGGTCCTGTTGGCATGTCCTCGGGGGCAGCACTTGCCACACACCAAGCATTAGGATCAACCCCTGTGAGTTCGATCTTCCTAGACTTATGAGCCTTTTCTGATCCCTCTAGGGAGGTAGGAAAAAGTAACTTGTTCCAGCTGAGATGGAATCCTCTCATCTTCTCCAAGAAGCTTAAAGTCTGGATGTAGCAAGTGTATGCCATTATTATTATTTATTATTATTATTATTAGACATTTATATAGTGCCAGTCGTAAGACCTGGTGCTGTACAGCACACAGAACTAGACATGGTCCCTGCCTGTGTCTTACAATCTAAAAGACAAAAGGGGGGAGACAGGGAGAGGGGACAGTGGGAGAGACAGGGGAGAAGACAAACAAACATTCAAGCGGATGCGAAATCTCAGGTGCGTGTGCTTGGCTTGGTTACAAAGAGGTTGGTAGCAGCAGTCAGCAGAGGAGGGC
>QEPC01013045.1:2853812-2884948 GCA_003113815.1 Sphenodon punctatus
CAGTGGCCAATCACAGTGGCTTGGGGGAAGCACCCAACAGGTCACAATGGGGGATCCATTCCCTGTTGTTTTCCCCCAGCTCCCGTCATGTTCCCCGATCCTGTCTGGCTAATAGCTGCTAATGGACCTGTCTTCCAGAAACTTGTCCAAACCTCTCTTAAACTCAGCTATAGTCCTGGCCCTTACCACAGCCTCTGGCAGTAGATTCCACAACCCAATTATACGCTGAGTGAAAAAAATATTTTCTTTTATTTGTTTTTAAACTTGCCACCCATGAGTTTCATGGAATGTCCCCTAGTTCTAGTACTAGCTGAGAGGGTAAATAACTGCTCCTTGTTTATTAGTTTCATATCACTCATGATTTTATAGACCTCTATCATATCTCCTCTCAGTCGTCTCATACGGGAGCCCTTCCATGCTCTTGATCATTTTTGTTGCCCTTCTCTGTACCTTTTCTAGTTCAGCTATGTTTTTTTTGAGAGGGGGCGACCAGAACTGCACATAATATTCCAGGTGCGGTCGCACCACTGATTTGTATAGAGGCATTATGACATCCTCAGTTTTATTCTCTATCCCCTTCCGAATAATTCCTAACGTTCTGTTTACTTTTTTGACTGCTGCTGCGCACTGCGCTGTGGATTTCATTGATTGTCCACAACCACCCCCAGATCCTTTTCCTGAGCTTAGTACCCAGCATTGTGTACACATAGTTTGGATTATTTTTCCCTATGTACATCACTTTGCACTTGTCCACATTAAATCTCATCTGCCATTTAGATGCCCAGGCACCCAGTGTCATAAGATCCTGTTGCAGTTCCTCACAGTCTGCTCGTGTTTTAACTACCTTGAATAACTTGGTGTCGTCCTCAAATCTGATCACCTCACTCTTAACACCCTTTCCCACTCTCATCACCGGGAAGAGAGAGCAGTTCCCTGGGGAAGAGGAAGGGTGCAGGGTAGGGGTAACTCATGCTCTCAGACTCTCTCAGTGAGGGAAGTTCACCAGACAAAAGCGCTCGTGTTTGATGCCCCATGTCCAGGGGAAAGGTTCTTGCTGTGAAGGGGTGCAATGGAGGGAGGAGCAGGGAAGGAATACACACACAGACACACACACCACTTCCTTGCACACTGTGGGGGTACAGAGGTTGGGGGGGGAGGAGCGTTCCCACTCAGTCACTCTCAAACACTGTTACAAGCACCCACGCACACTAGCCTTCCCACTCACAGAAAGATGCTCACAATCAGTCCTTCAATCATTCATACACCTATACACGCAGTCACAACCACACAATTCTCAAGATAAACACAAGGATACTAGAATCCAAGTCAAAGCACAGGGCCAGCCTCTTGAATGACTACTGGCAGGGAGGCGCTCTCCTACTAGAGCCTTTATATAGATCCTTTCCTGTTGCTCGGGTGTCCCTAGTTGCTTTGCACCCAGGCCCTGCCTCTCTGTGATGCTCTAGCCGTGTGCTGCGCTGAAGCTGTAATCGTGGTTGCCCAGCAACCTGGGGAGCGTGCGGTGCAACGTTCCCAGAACCTCGTGGGTCCCGACGCTGCCTTGTCGGCTGTGAGTCAGGACGCTGTTGTGTTTCTGGTTGCCTAGCAACCAGAACCATGCTCTGTCGAGCTGGGCACCTTGGCCTTGCTGGGACCACTCGTTGTCAAACTGGGATCCTGACACTGAGGTTTCAAAAGTTACGCTAAAGCTCCAGGACTAAGACTCATGTATTTAAGCACCTCAGCCCGTACCATTGGCAGAGTTGCTGTGGACGTCACCAAAAACATGTAACATGTAACTCTCCTGGGACAAGATGAAAGGATCCCTATCTTGGCCCCTGGCTCTGTGCAATGAACTAATGAACTGTTCTGGAGGGAGTCATGACTGTCTTCATGTTTGATGCATCAAACCCTGCCTAACATAATTGCATTGGCCTGGTACATTCAGGTCTAGAACAACAGGTCCTTCCTTATGAATGGAGTAGAGCTCCCACGCTAAATGTGCCCCCATTGTGCTGCCCTCTTGGGACAGGGACTGTGGTACAAAATTCGTACAGCACCAGATCCACAAACAATAGGTAACACTGGCTCTTTCACCCAATGCTTTTTCATTATGATGAAATGATGCACAATCCCCAAGTTACCTTGCAAAACTCAATGTGAGATTGCAGTCCCCCATGTCTTTCACAAGACTGAGCTTCAAAACAAGTCCCCTGCCTTGGCTCCCTTGACCAGCCAGTTCCATGATCAGCCCCTAGCCTGCATAGCGACGATGCATTACATTATGTTCTTCCTTCTTCTGCCTGGGGAAACCTTGAGGCAACTCCCCTTGAGCGTAGCTTCATGCCTCTGCCTGGTGGATCTCCCTCCTTTTATTTCTAGCTTCCTGACACATCTTTATTGGTAGCTTTGATCTGACAAAGTTCAACCATAAATGGCAATGAGTAACAATTAGCAGGATATTGACTGGACCCAAGGGACAGATCCCTGCAAGGACTTGGATGGGGGCTTTGGGTCTTGTGGGTGGTTGTCCCATCTCTGGTGGGGGAGAACACCTAATAAGCACGCAAATCGACACACTTGGTGTGGGCTCATGTCTCATTTGTTAACACCCTTAATAAGAGCACCTTGCTCCACTTCTACATAGAGATGTGTGCAAATTGTAAAATCTAGTGATGAAGTATTTTGATTTTTTGATTATTTTTTTTTTTTACAAATTACCTTGTTAACAAACATCCTTAAGAGCTCTGATCTCTCCTGATGAGGAAAAATCTCAAAGAAGGAAAAATATAAGCTATGGTGGTGTCCCCCAATTCCAGCATAGTCTAGGTTAGAACAGAAAATTTGCCTTGTTTGAAGGCAATGCTCTCAGACATCTTCTCTTATGTATTATACTATTGGTAGCTGTGTCTTTTAGGGATTTTTAACTTTTTGTGGCATGTAATGGGGAGTCAGAGGGAGAGGGAGTGACCAGTGGGGGGTGGTATGGGTCTGTGGGGAAAGGGTAAGGGTATGGAGGCAGAGGGTATGGAAAAGTGCCTTGGCTCCCTGGTCAGAGGATGGGGTATGGGCATGGGTGAAGAAGATGGAAAGGAGTGTCTCAGCCCCCCTGTGAGGGTGGCGGCGTTGGGGAGATATAGAGGTTGACTGGGGATGTTACGTGAAGTTGTGTGTTGAATGGAAGGGTTAGGAAAGTGTTTGGAGGCAGGGTTAGGGGCAGGCTTCTTGGGGAAGGAATAGGCGTTTTTATAAATTGTAAGCTGCCCTGAGCCATTTGGGAAGGGCAACATATAAGTTTAAATAAATATCCCAACACGCCCTCCCTGCTAGTAACCAATTCCTGGTCCACTGGACACAAGTGAGGGCAACACATACAAAGAAACTGACATTCTTGGGATGGAGGGAATACACTTGCCAATGACAATCTCCTCCATGGTAATGTGGGAACAAATGATATTGCAACGAATAATACTGAGAAGGTTAAAGATGACTTCGAGGCTCTGGGAAGGAGGATGAAGGAGATGAAGAGCAAGGTGGTGTTATCCTTGATACTCACAGTGGAAGACAAGTGTAAAGAAAGGATCAGTCATATCATGGAGGTTAACAGATGGTTTCATGGATGATGTCATCAGAAAGGCTTTGGCTTCATCAATCATGGAAAGGGATTTCAAGAAGATAGACTGGCTTGCTAACTATGAGAAAGTTGTTAAACTAGGTTTGATGGGGGCTGCAGAACACATTGGTGTGACAGACACATTGGTGTTCTGAATTGTCATGATCATTTGGACAGCAAGATGCCTCTCGGTCAAGATGAAAATAGTAATCTAGATGGGTCATTGCAGGAGAGTGGTAGGAAACACCCTGGAGGGGTGTCTTTAGACAGAACGCTGTTCAGTGTTCTGTAACAGTGTCCTACCGTTACAGTGTTTAGACGTACCATCAACACAGTGTTCACTGGAAGTGAATGGTGCCAGGTCTTGACAGTTTAATCAGTGTTTGGGGTGAACGTTGTGTTGACGGTATGTCTAAAGACTGTAATGGTAGGACACTGTGTAACAGAACACTGAACAGCGTTATAAAGACACCCTTAGATGTTTGTATACTAATGCAAGGAGTCTGGGTAACAAAATGGATGAGTTTGAATGGCATAACTGAAACTTAGTGGAATAGTAGTCATGACTGGAATACAGGAATTGAAGAATATGTATTATTTAGGAAAGATACAAATAATGGCAAGGAAGGAGGGGTAGCATTGTGCATCAGTAATATGACTGATAGTGAACAAACAGGGAATGATATGGCGAAAACTGAATCAGTTTGGGCAAAGATTACCTTAGGTAAGGTTGGTAAAAGGGGATCTTCTTGAGCAGTGGTAGGAGTTTGCTATAGACCTCCAGGTTCAGATTTGAACATGGACATAGAGTTACTTAATACCATTAAAGAAAGAAATACTGCTGGGGACTGTGTGATCATGGGAGACTTTAATTTTCCAGATACTGATTGTAGAATTAATGCTACTAAAAATAGTAGGGCCAATTTGTAGGGATGGGCGAACAGAACTGAGTTCAGAAATGTGGTTCGGTTCGGAAGTTCAGTTTGGTTGACCAAACTATTCGAGTTCAGTCCGAACTCCAAACTTCTGAACAAAGTTCAGAAATTCAAACCCCATTGAACTAAATGGAATATTATCTTTTAGGGATGGGCGAACAGAGCCGAGTTTGAAAATTCGGTTCAGTTCTGTTTGGTTCGAAAATAGAGTTCGGTTCGGTCGACCGAATTGATCGAGTTTGGTCTGAACTCCTGAACCGTGTTCACCCATCTTTACCAATTTATTCTTGGCTATGATGCCGGACAAATTTCTTGGTCAAATTGTTACTCAACCAACCAGAGGAGATGCTATTCTAGATCTGGTTCTCGTAAATAGTGAAGATATCATAGGTAACTTGGTTACTGGGGATAATCTTGGTTCTAATGATCATGCTTTCATTCAGTTTAATTTAGTTGGAAGGATACTTGATAATAAAACAATAACTACGGTTTTTGATTTTAGAAGGGCAGATTTTGGGAAATTAAAGAAACTAATTAAGGAAGTAAATTGGATTGAGGAAATTCTGAGAAATTGTGGAGGATGGCTGCAATTTCTTCAAGTCTAAGGTTCAGAGGATTTCTGAAATTTGCATACCTAGAAAGGGGAAATACCTTGTGGGAAGGTGTTCTAGACCCAATTGGTTGAACAGTCATATCAAACAGGATATCAAGAATAAGTAGAGAGCCAATAAAAGGGTGTGGAAAAATGGGCTGATAAGTAAAGAAAAGTACCTCCATGAGGTTAGAATATGCAGGAATAAAGTAAAACTTGCTAAAAGTCAAACTGAGCTAGACCTTTCCCAGAAAATTCAACTAAATAGTAAGAGTTTGGATAGTTACATAAATAATAAGAAAACAAAAAAGGAACAAGTGTGGCCACTGTATAGTAAGGATGGGAAATTACTGCATGTAGGCATGGTCCAAATTCTAAATGAATACTTTGTATCTGTTTTTAATAAGGATGATGACAGGGACCATTATTCTGAAGACGAGATGTAGGGTAATGGAGATAACCTCAGTACAAGTGGAGGAAAAACTCAAAGTATTTACCGTATTCAAATCAGAAGGACCAGATAATCTGCATCCAAGAATATTGAAGAAACTAGTAAATGAAATTTTAGGCCCATTACCTATGATTTATAATAAATCTATTAATTTATGAGTGGTATCTATCTAGTGACTAGCAACGGTTGTACCTGTCTTTAATAAAGGGAGTAGAAATGACTTGGGTTACTATAGACTTGTTAGCCTAACCGTATGTAAGTTGCAACAGATGCTGAAAGAAAGCATATCATTCATTATTCTAGCAAAGGGAAAACATGATGAAATACACCATGGGTTCACAAAGGGTAGGGATGCCAGACCAATCTGGTTTCCTTTTCTGAAAAATATTACTGGCTTTCAGATAGAGGGAATGCAGTGGATTTAGTGGATTTGGATTTTAGTAAGGCATTTGATACTGTGTCACATGAGAAATTATTGCTTAAGCTTGGGAATCAATTAAAAGGTAGTTAGGTGGGTTTGTAGCTGGTTAACTGGAGAAAAAAAAGAGTTGTGCTGAGAGGTGAACTTTCTAGGTGGGGGAAGGCTGCAAGTGGAGTTTCTCAGGGATCTGTTTTGGGACCCATCTCATTTAATATATTTAAAACTGACCTTGGTGAGGGAAGTAAGAATGTGCTAATGATACCAAGGTGGGAGGAATTGCCAATGCAGAGGAGGAACAGAAAATTATTCAGGATGATCTGGATGGCCTCATGGATTGGAGTGTTAGGAATGGGATGAAATTTAATAGTGCAAAGTGCAAGGTTATGCATTTGGGGTTTAATAATCATTTTAGTTACCAGCTAGTAATTCAATAGTTGGAAGCAACAGAGGAGGAAAGGAACCTGGAGGTTATAATTGATCATAACAAGACTGAGTCATCAATGTGATTCAGTTGTAAAAAAGGCAAATGCTATCCTGGGATGTATTAGGTGTGGTATTGGCAGCAGGGATAGAGAGGTATTGTTACCTCTGTATAGGGCTCTGGTAAGATGGCATCTGGAGTACTGTGTTCAGTTCTGGTAACCCAAGTTCAAAAAGGATGAATTTAAAGTGGAACAAGTGCGATGTAGAGCTACCAGGATGATTAGAGTAATGGAGGATTTAGATGAGGCTGAAGGAGCTTGACTTATTTAGCCTATCAAAAAGAAGGCTGAGGGGAGAGAGACATGATTACATGGTATATATCAGGGGAGTTAATGCAATAGAAGGGGAAGATTTGTTCAAACTAAAAGGGAGAGTGGGTACAAGAACTAATGGATACAAGCTGGTT
Source organism: Sphenodon punctatus (assembly GCA_003113815.1). Classification (NCBI taxonomy): domain Eukaryota; kingdom Metazoa; phylum Chordata; class Lepidosauria; order Sphenodontia; family Sphenodontidae; genus Sphenodon; species Sphenodon punctatus. Next base: position 2,860,714 of record QEPC01013045.1, read on the forward strand.
ATCAATAAGTTTAGGCTGGAAATTAGAAGAAGGTTTTTAACAATTAGAGCAGTGAAATACTGGAATAAGCTTCCCGGGGCAGTTATGTAAGCTAGGAATCTGAATAGCTTCAAAATGGAGCTGGATAAATTTATGGCCTATATCTTCCAAGGGGTTTTTATTATTTGATGTTGCAGGACAAGGTGTGTTTTGGATTCTCCCCCCCCCCCCTTCACCCCCAGCAATACAGATTGGGGGGTTTCCCACCCTTTTTCCTGTAGTGTCAAAGCCATCTGTAGATGGGGATGAGATTGTCCAGTCATTCTGAAGCCTGGGTACTATATTGTATATCAGGTGCCTTGCTGGTGGGGCCTGTGTACATGCTCAGGGTCTAACTGATCATCATATTTGGGGTTGGGAAGGAATTTTCCCTTTGGGCAGATTGGCAGTTGACTCTGAGGGTTTTTTGCCTTCCCCTGTAGCTTGGGTGTGGCTCGCCTGTTTGGAACATCTGGATCCTCTTTTTCTAAAGTTATTTCCTGTTATTTCAGGCATTGGTGTGCTCTGGTTGGTCCCAGTCTCTGCTTGTAGCTATTAGTGGGGTTTCTCTGTGCAGTTGGTTGGGATGTGGCAGGTCCTGCAGTGGTGCCGGGGGCTGGACTAGATGTCCCTTGATATCCCTTCCAGCCTTGTGACTCTGTATAGGTTCCTGGTTATTTCCCTTTCTCTACTCTTCACTTTATAAGGGTAGGATATTGAACAGGTGGTTAACTTGCCGTTTGAGGTGTATCTGGATGTTATTGGATTCCTGGACCCATGTCATTCAGGATTTCACCTTGGGCATGGCACTGTGACTGTGTTTGTGGTCTTGGTTGATTTCAGCTTGGAAATTGGCAAGAGTAATTATAACCTGTTCATCTGGTTAGGTATTTTGGCAGCGTTTAATACAGTTGCTCATGAGGTGGAGGACATGGGGCCAGTTTTATTTTATTTTATTATAAAATTTGTATGCCATCCCCTCCTGCTAAAAGCATCTCGGGGTGGCTAACAACATGTTAAAACAGATTAAAATAAAAAACAATAATACAGTTAAAATCCCACAATAAAAACAAGTTACACCCTAAACCACCCTAACCCAACTCACCCAGCCCATCTCCCTTGGGAAAGGCATGGCAGAACAGCCAGGTCTTACATTGTCTATGGAAAGAGGGAAGGTCAGTGGTCAGATGGACCTCTGGTGGGAGGGAGTTCCACAGCTGCGGCGCTGCCACAGAGAATGCCCTCTGCAAGTTTGACATCCGAGAAACCCGGGGGACCTCGAGCAGGGAGCCCTCAACTGACCACAGGGGCCGATCCAGGATCCGGAGGGTGAGGCAGTCCTGCAGGTAGGCGGGGCCCAGGCCATTTAGGGCTTTAAAGGTCAACACCAACATCTTGACTTGGGCCCGGAAGACTATCAGCAGAGAGTGAAGCACCAGTGTAATGTACTTGTGGCGGCCCGTCCCCATTAGGAGATGAGCTGCCACGTTCTGCAACAGCTGCAGTCTCCGAACCAGCTCCAAAGGTAGCCCCACATAGAGTGCGTTAAAGTAGTTCAGTCTCAAAGTAATAAAAGCATGGACAATCATGGCCAGATCAGAGTCGGAGACATATGGCCAAAGCCGACATACCAGATGTAATTGGCAAAATGCCCCCTTCGCCACAGCCGCCATCTGGACATCCAGGCAGAGCTGTGGGTCCAGGAGCACCCCTAGACTCCAAACCTGAGATACCAGGGCAGGACGGACCCCATCAAAGATGGGGGCCACCACTCCCCCAGCCTTCCCCACCACCATCATCTCCATCTGGTTGGGATTTAATTTCAGGCGGCTCGCCCTCATCCAATCCCCCACAGCCGCCAAACACAGTGTAAGGACCAAAACTGCCGAGCCTGAGTCAGATGAAAAAGAGAGATAGCTGGGTGCCATCAGCATATTGATGACACTGTACACCAAACATCCTAACAACCTCCCCCAACGGCTGCATATACATATTGAACAAGAGAGGGGACAAGATAGAACCCTGTGGGACTCCACACATGAGACCCCGGGGAGAAGATGACCACACGCTGGGTTCCACCAGCCAGGCAAGAGAGGAACCATTTAATAACGGTCCCACCAATTCCTGCCCGGTCCCGCAGCCGAGTCACCAACAATGCATGATCAACAGTATCAAATGCAGCTGAGAGATCTAACAGGCTCAACAGGGTTAAATGACCCTGGTCCTGCTCCCGGGAGAGGTCATTGACCAAGGCCACAAGCGCAGTCTCCATGCTATATCCCGGACGAAAGCCAGACTGCAAGGGATTGAGAAAATTAATCTGCTCCAGATGCTCTTGCAGCTGCCGAGCCACCCCCCGTTCAATAAACTTCCCTAAAAAGGTAAGGTTAGAGACTGGCCGATAGCTGGCCAGGACGCCAACGTCCAATGATGGCTTTTTGAGCAGGGGCTGCACCACAGCCTCCTTGAGACAGTCCAGCACCCTGCCCTCCCCAAGGGAGGCATTGACAATCCCCGCCAGCAACTGTCCTAATGTCTCCTGGATGGCCTTGACCAGCCAGGACAAGCATGGATCTAATTCACAATAAGTGGCTCGAACAGTCCTAAGAGCATCCCCCGCATGTGAGGGCAAGACATCCTGAAATTCATCCCACAAAACGGGTCAAGACGGGACTTCTACTGCCTCTGGCTCACCTACTGCTAAAAGTGTTGCATCAAAGCTGTGGTGGATTTGACCAATTTTGTGGATTTTTATCTGCAAAAAAGCCTGCAAACAAATCACAGTGGGCATTTAATGACTCTAAATCCAGGTGGAGGGAGGCCGGACTGACCAGTCCCTTCATCACCCGGAAAAATTCTGCCGGGCGAGACTTAGCAGATGCAATGAGGGCAGAAAAGAAATTTTTCTTTGCTGACCGCACGGCCACGGCATAGGTACGCAACCAGACTCTATGCCGCAATCGGTCAACTTCAGCATGCGAGTGATGCCACCTTCACTCTAACCACCGTTATTCCCGCTTCATCCGCCGCAGCTCCTCCTTATACCACGGGGACCTGTGTTGTCGGTGGTTCAGGAACAGACACCTGGGAGCCACCTGGTTGATGGTCTCTAGTAACATGGAATTCCACATGGTTATGAGGTCACTGAGTGAGCAGCCATCGAAATCAGAGTGGTCTGGAACCTTCCGGGTTCCATAAGTCGTTGGGGGTGAACCATCCTAACTGGTTCCGCACCCTCCCGAGGGCCAACATGCACCAGGATACCAGGTCGGAGATAATGATCCGTCCATGACAAGGGCACCGTTGACACCTCCCCCACTAATGGATCCCCTGCCTCAAGGCCTGTGCAAAATATCATATCCAGGGGATGTCCTCCAACATGTGTGGAAAGAAGTTGAGAAGAAGAAGTTGAAGAGATGGGAGAAAAGGCTCCTGTGAATGCAGGCTAAGTTGTAGAATCATAGGGTTGGAAGGAGCTTCAGGGGTCATCTATTCCAATCTACTCTCTAAGGCAGGACATTCTATCCCTACAGCATCACAGGCACCTGTGCTAATGAAGCTGCAGGTGCTTCTGGAAGTGCAGGACTAGTAGCTGTGAAGGGTGTGGCTACGCCAGTCTAGAGAGATGAAAAAGCCAGGTAGAACTCAGTTGGAGACAGACTGAGGGAGGGAGGAGTAGAAGCTGAGCTCTGTCTCCTGGACCAAGCTAGGAGGGAGTTCTTGGAGCCACAAGTTTTTGTGAAGCTGCAGAGAAGGTATGAGCTGAGCTCTACCAAAGAAGAAGCGTTTGTAAATTGTGAGAAGCCAGAAGCTGGAGTCTGGCTTAGAGGAATTAAGGATAATGGAGACACAGAATAAAGGCCAGAGAGGTACGGATGTACATATGTAACACCTGGCCAGTCAGACTAAATACTCTGGGGGCAATCCAGCTGCATCCAACAGCCGTGTGCAGGTCAGAATGCGCACACTCAAGTGTGTGTGTGTGTGTGGCATGTGCGCAGCACAGCTTCTTGGGACTGTGCTGCTCACATGGCACACGTGTGCATATTAGCGTGCGCATTCTGGCCTGTGCTTGCAGGCAGCATACGTGGACCGCTGGATTGGCCCCATTGTGGATAAAGTGCCAGAAGAAGATCCCAGGCTAATAGAGACCAAACTGAGAGTAAATGTTAGGCTTGCAGCCCGGCGTGCTGCAGGGTACTGGGAAGGACGCTCGCGGGGAAGACTCCCCCGGCAAGAACACATCAGGCCCCTAGGCCGGGCGTCCCCGCCTCCGCTAGAGCCACAGGTCCAGGAGGCTGTGGGAACGCCGATAGCAGCTGAGACAAAGGAGCGCCCAGTAGCCACGCCACCAGCGCAGCCACGTGCTCAGGGAATGCCCCCGCCCCTGGTAAGACGCTCAGAATGCCTGAGAGCGCGCACAGGGGGCGGGGCTTGTAGCACATAAGCCTCACCTTGTTCCTCTCCCCCTTTTTGTACCTGGAGTGTTGTGGGTGTACGAGGACAGGGTGTACCTTGGTTTCCCAGGCATCATTGCCCTATGATGATAGGGGTCTGTTCTCTTTAATTAGAGGTGAAGACCCACACACTATCCTGAAGGGCATCCTATACGTAGGGCATGTGCCCCCACGCCGGGAACTATACCTTGGTCGTGAGTGTGCTAGTGCGAGTGTGGCCCTAAACCCCCCTACCCCGGTTACAAATCACCAGCACTTAATTGGTCCTCACCCGGGCTTAAGTAAGATGGATGTGGCGGATGAGATTAAGCAATTAGTGCGAGCTGTGCAATCCCTGGCCATGGAGGTACCTGGAGTGTAGTGGGTGTACCAGGACAGGGTGTACCTTGGTTTCCCAGGCATCATTGCCCTATGATGATAGGGGTCTGTTCTCTTTAATTAGAGGTGAAGACCCACACACTATCCTGACAGGCATTCTATACGTAGGGCGCGTGCCCCTTCGCCGGGAACTATACCTTGGTCGCGAGTGTGCTAGTGCGAGTGTGACCCAAAACCCCCCTACCCCGGTTACAGTAAAAGAGACTCACTATATGGTGAAGATATTGACTGGATAGAGACTCTGTAGATATGGATTGTATGCGGAGAACTGTATTAAGGAGACTTGAACTGAACTCCCCAAAGTGACTGCTTGGGCCCTAATCCTGACCACACTTACAGCTAGTGAGCCCATCCCTGTCACAGCCGCACTTCTTATTTCACTGCCATTTACAGTTATATTTGTAATGGCATTGCTTTCCCTGACAAAGCAAAAGAAAATGGAAATGTTGGAAGAAAAATAATAAATATATTGCATCTTTTAAAAAGTCTGAAAGAAAAGCTCTCCAGGGGGAGAAGAGTTGATTCTGTCTAATTAAATTAGCTTCTCTTAGATGAAAGCCTTAACTTTTCTGAGATCACAAGTGCAGCAGCCACTAATAAACCATGCATGATAGGAAATTGCTTGGGTATAGCAGTAAAACAGAGAGGATATATAGTGCCTTGGTGGATCATAGGAAGCAGTTTGGCATAAATTGAGAAATGGCTATTGTGTGAGTGTGGAGGAGTGCAGTGCATGCTAGGACTGGGAAGAGAAACTGGTCTGAGGGGAAGAGTTCAATTCAGGAAGGTCTGTCCCAGACATTTTGTCACACAGTATTTCATTTTTATTTTTACCATCTCCTTGACAAGCTGAAATCCCTTTTGTGCTACTACAGAATAGCGGATTCTAAATGAGGGCTTGGAATTGCCAGCAGTCCAAGCAATTATGTAAAGCGTTTAAGACATTGAATATGATATCCTGTCATGGAGTATTGGAGTCAAATAGCTTTCTTAAAGACTAATGGCCATCCACAAGACACCTCGCTGGAATCCTTGCTGTCAGATGTGGTCGGGTGCCACAATTTTCAAATCTCGATGACACCAATAAAATACTCTGTATTCTATTTCTGTGTGAACTTCAGCAGGCAAAGATTTAAATTGGCTGAAGGCTGATACAATACAACTGTGAATAATTTGTTCTTTGTCAGAGTTCTTTGACAGAGTGCTGTGTTGATTTCTCTCCTGTACTCTTTCGAGCCAAGGTAGAAAGGAATTTCTCTTGTTCCATGTCGGACACACAGTTGCTGAACGGGCACTCTCTCCCCATGCAGGTGATCAGGCTATCCCTTAACTGTCTATGCTCTTCTAACACACCAGGTTAAGCTTCTTGTCATCACCTAAGTGGACTTTCAGAGCTCTACTCTGCTAGTGATATCTGCCAGGAGCATCCACCATGCTGTTTTTGCAACATGGAAATGCCATAAGTCTCCTTTACTACCCTCCCCTGCCCCTACACTCTCAAAGACGCACACTCTGATCCCAACAGCTGCAAGAACTCAAACAATTTTAAGGTAAGAATGGTCAAACTATGGCAAGTGACCATATGTAATATTTGGTACACCCTGCATGTCTTCGTTGCTATTTGGAGTCATGGGATTATATTTAAATTTCAAAATGAGAGCAAGCAGGAAGAAAGCCTGGCAACTGCTATTGTAATGGCTAGGTGGAAGATGAGTTGGAAACCTTTGGTAATCTTTAGGTGAGCAAGCAAAAAAGATGATCATTGAACATGGCTCTCTCTCTCTCTCTCTCTCAAAACTTTGTTGCCCTTGTAGTCATCTAGGAGTGGGAGTGCAGGCAACTGTTGCAAGATGGTAACTGTACCAAATAGTAGCAAGCAGAGAAGTGTGCTTAGTGACTACTCCACAGTTATGGAACTTCTTCCCCTGGGAAGGTTCACCCAAGTCTGAGCATTTTCCAGAGGCAAGTTAAGACCTTTAGCAGGTAGTGATAGTGTATAGGGAGTAATTCTTAATTGGAATTTTATATAGCTTATAACTTAATGGGTTTTTAATTTTTGTATATCTTATACATATTGATCCAGAACAGCACTTGGCATTCGTCCTTCTCCACATAGGCCCAGGAAAAGAGTGGGCCCAACTGTCCCTTCATTGCCAGAGCTGTTGGAAGGACAGCTGTAGTCTAGATAGGCCAGTTGAACATTACCTCTGTTACATCTTTATTTATACGCTATTGTCACTTGACTGAGTAGTACATTGTAACTATTAGGCATCGACTGTAATTGATTTACCCAAACGGGGTGTGTGTGTGTGTGTGTGTGTGTGTGTGTGTGTAAAAATACTAATTTAAAATGGCATCACAGCTCCGATCTCTGTCTGCCAAATGCCTGGTCAACTAAGTCTTTAAAATTGCCTCAGAAAAATGTTCAGGTTTGGACTGTATTGAACTCCAAGGGGTAAATCATGGGGGATTACCTGCAGGATGTAAATCACAGGCTAGGGTTCCTCTTTGAACTTTACCGCTTGCTGCATTGGCCTTCTTTGTCCTCATTATACACAAGGAAAATCTAGTTTACAGGTAATAATGCTATTTTATATTTCTATCTCGCTCTGTTTCAGAGGTGACTCATGGTAGCTCAGCATCACTTAAAATAAAATGTGTATAAAATGAAAGTCATCCCATCTCTCCCACCTCTCCATGCATAACGTGGAGGAATCTCCTCTACATCTGAGCATGGGGTCAGGTATTTGTATTTGTGGTTTTAATATTTGCGTTTATTTGTATCTTGTTTTCACAGCTCTTTCCTCATAGTAGCCAATGTGGAAAATGCAGTGAACGCAGGTCCTTGCATTCACTGCAAGGAATGCAAGTGAGGCTTGGCCAGTGAGACACGCCTCTAAGAAAATGAAAATGTACTCAAAACTGCTGCCAAGTTTGCTTCCAGTGAAAAAAGGGGAGCACTGGTCTGGGGGTAAGGTGAAGAACATGGCTAGACTGGTAGGGAGGTTGCTAGCTTGGGGAGGGTGGAACTAGGCTGACCAGATAAGCAAATTGTTGAGGATACTTATGCAAAATACAGGTTGCTGAGCTGCATTGGCTCTGCCTTTCTGAAGGACTGCCTTTCTCCTTATGCTCCTTAGCGGTCCTTAAGCTCTGTTGAGGGTGCCCTCTTGTGGGTTCCATCACTGACCCAGTTTCGTACGACTCAGGCCCACAGAGAGGCATTCTTGGTGGCTGCCCCACAGCTTTGGCACTCCCTTCCCTGGAAGGCTCATCTGAGCCCTTGTTTGAATGTCTTCTGGAGGCAGTGCAAGACCTTTTTATTTAACCAGGCATTCAATGGGAAGGGATAGATTGCAGGGGAGAGGGAAGGGGTGTGTTTTTTAGCTTTGTGGGGTTTTAATTATTTCACATTTGTGTTTTGTGTGTGTTGTAAGCTGCCGTGAGCCTTGGGGGATAGGACAGGATATAAATCTAAATGAAGTGTGCTCTACAATTTGTGTATCTGGCCACCCTAGGTGGAATGGGCAAGGGTCTGGCTTGGGGGTGGGGGATTAATGGTTTGAGGGAGAGTGAGAGATGCAGCTGGCTTGGAAGAGGGAAGAATTGAACATGGGGCTGGTTTTATGTGGGGAGTTGTTGGGTTGGAGGAATGGGGCATCTGTCTGGTTTTGGGAGGGGGTTGTTGGCTTGGGGAGGGGAAATAAGGCATAGTTATGGCTTGGGAGGGAGTGTTTTTGGCTCTGTGGAGAGTACTTGGCTTTTGGAAAGGGGGAACCCTATGTGGGAATGGGATATGTGGCTGGCTTGGGGGTGAGGGGTTCCACTGTCTTGGGGAGGGGGGACTAAAGCTGCCAAGGACTTTCCATTTCTCCTTGGTTGAGCTTCACTGGGTTGGGCCTGGCTGCAGGGTGGGAGACTGCAGTTGGGAGATGGTCCCTGCAGGTGGGAAGGGCTCACTACAGGCTCCCCAAGCTGACAGCTAAACGGAGAGTCTGAGCAGCTCACCTTCAAGCTGAATGTGTGCTGCAGTTGTGGTGGCCCAGTTCAAGATGTTGGATATTACATTTTTGGGGAAACATTGGGGTCACTCAAAACCCAAATACACAGACATAGTATTTGTGTTTTGAATATGGAAGCAGAAAAAGGATTTTTCTGGTTTATTTGTGTTTTATCAAGACACAAATGCACAGTCCTAGGGTAAACTCAGATCTAATTCTGCTAAACACCAATGTCCTAGGGGCTCCAGAAATTGTATAAACAAACAGCCCCTTATGATTCCCAGATACAGCTTCTGGGACCCCGCAGACATCCAAGTTTAGCAAAGTCTCTCTTCCTCTCCCCATGCCCAAGATTCACTTAAGAGGGTTGGAAAAAGTCTTCTTCAAGAAATTCCCTGCTGTGTGTTTGTGAAAAGGCCTTATCAAGATGAATTTGTCTGACACCAGGCTCTACTGTGGTCCACTATTGCTCTTGCCACTGCTTGGTTCTGACTTCATTTGAAGGAGGTTGCTCAGACAAATTTGGAACAATTGTTACCCCAAGGTACATCTGCAGCCAATATCTTGAACTGTTTAAGTAAAAACACACAAATTAGATCTTGCCAGCCCATTGTGTGATTTACCATGAGGAAGATGATTGTACAGATGATGATAGATGATTGTACAGCCCAGAACAGGAACGCTTTGGTACTGAGGCCCCTCAGCTGCTGTATTTTAGCATGGTACTCAGATTTATATGCCCTGAGATTTTATGAATGCAGCACCATAACTTTTTCTGTGGTGTGGGTAGGCTTCTCATACCACTGATTTTTTTTCCATGAACTCTGATTGTTCATCTGGAGAGTAAGCTTCCGAATGTCATCTTTAATTTGCAGTATTAATACCAGACTTGATCACTGTTCAGTGATTTTATTGAAGTATTTACATATAGACTAGTGAAGTGTGTTTGCCAGGGTATTGGAAGCTGTCCAGTCCTAATTGGAATCATAAACTTACAGCATCTGCATAACATGGATATGATTTCTGCTTGTGAAATGGCCTTGGAGACTTATACTCAGAAACAAATGCGATGAATTTCCTTGGCTTTGTACAATCAGGCCTGTATATTTGGGGAATGATTATCTGAGTGCAAGTGCTGAATGAGCACTAGCGAAAGTACTCTGAGAATTGTTTTTTTCCACCCCAGTACTCTTTTAAGCAAGATGAACTACGCCAATGAGATGAAGCAGGACTTACATTTTAAATTAATGAACTAATTAGCTAAGAAATATATTGCTTGATGATGTAAAAAGAAACCCTGTTCCACAGTGATAGCTTAGTTGCATAACGTACCCTTTCATTTTATGTTGCAAAGGGAAGATGGTCTGGTTATGGAACATTTGGGCTGCCATTATTAATTATCCCATCTGAAGATCACCTCTGCCTGTTGGGAAGATTGATATTAAACTGTGTTTGATAGATTCAGAAGGATTAAAAGGAGTAAAAGGAGAGTGAATAAAATGGAAAATCTTCTCTCTTACATTGTTAGATGACCTTGTGGCGTGGTACGTTTAAATTGCTTGCTTCCTGTAGCTCTATAAAGTTCTGTGTTTTCATTTACTGGATTAGATTGAAGTGTCAACAATTTTTGATGAATTACACCAGCAATATATGTTCCTGCTCTTCCTTACTTCTCCCTCCCACCTTTTTTATTTATATATGTTGAGTAGAATTTATTTGTCATAAAAAAGTTTTAGCGAAATTTTAAAAAAATGCTTCCCCCCCCTGCTCCCTCCCTCTCTGTACTGACAATTATCCACCTTCCACATGTTGTTAATTGAAAGGTTTGGGGGAAAACGCCTTTTAGTTGCTGACTTAAGTGTCCTCCAACTGGATCCATGTGGATACCTGGGCCTATAAAGAGTCCTTTAGAAGTAGGTTAGTCTTACAGCAGCCACAGAGGTTTTTCTGCATAGAGTCATATGTAGCATTGGAGCCTTGCTGTAGTTTCTCCCACCCACCCCCCTCAAAAGATCAGACTGTACTAAAAGGCTAACCTGTTTCCTCCAAGAAGGCTTTGGGTATATAGTTCAGTCATGATGGATTTCCCCACCCTTGCTCAATATCTACAGCATCACAGACAAATGCTTGTCCACGTAATTTTTAATAACACCCACTGAAGGATAATCCATGGTTCAAGTGTAAATAATTCAACAAAACCACTAAACAGATGAAGTTCAGTATTAAGACCACAAATTAAAGGTGATAGCTGAAAGTGTACTCTCTGTCTCCAGTACAATACAACAGTATATGCAGGACTTGGAACAGTTAATCAAATGTGAAGGAGGGCTCATCTGTGTATTTAATGTTTCCTAGACTCCAGAGAGCCTGAATTAGAAAAAAAGAAAAACTTCAAAAGTTAATTCCTGTTTCCATAATGTGTATGCAAAATCAATAGGTTGGATTTACACTGTTAAATACTTGGCTTATGTAGCAGCACTAACGGTTGGCACACAAGAAAGGTAATCTTGAAACACTTCTGTGGTAAGATATTGCAGCACTGCTGTTAGGTGGAAGCAAAGGAACCAAGTGAATTTTTTAATTAACCATTACAATGAATTCACATTGTGGTTCCATATAAACACTATTGTTCACACTGGAGAAATTATTTCGTGCGGGAAAGTCTCTCATTTCTTGTTTTCTGCCACTAGAATGGTAAACTTGACTATGCGCACAGCTAGAAATTCTCATGATTCCGCCTTAGGGGCAGAGCAAACCGATAAGGCTTGGCTAGATGGATGCATACCACTTTCTCTAGTGGTTCCCGCAGGTCTGGACTGTAGGAGCTGCAGCAGTGATGGTGCCAGTTAAGTTATTCACCACTTACACCTGATTTTTCAGCCTATACTACCTCATTTAATTCCACTACAGAACTGAAACTTTGGTGTGTGTTCATTTGTTGTTGCTTTTCTTGTTGTGACTCTGCATGTTGTTCAGTATTGTCCCTGAAAACTCTTTCCTCTCTGGCATCAGATCTTTCCCCGTCTGTTCTGTGAACATGAAGGCAAACTACTTTCTTTCCAAACTACATTCTCTTCCCCAGATACTACATCTGCCCTGAGAAAATCCTTCCTTCATATGCTTCAAACCTTTGCATGGGTTTTGCTTATTTTTTTGTGCAGCTGTCATTTTTACATGGTTTTTATATGATTCAAGCTGCCTTGAGCCTCATTGGGAAGGAAAAATCAAATAAACAATTTAACATGCTGCTTTGGCTTCCCTTCTCTTTGTCTTGCACTGCCTTAAATTCATACTACAAAGGTTCTGTTCTCCCTCAGTAACTGCTGTTTGGTGTTTTTCGCATGCTTTATTTCTTAGCTTTGATTGCCTTCTTCAATTTTATGTTCATCTGTATTGGTCTTTTTCTACTCCTAGTGTCCTTATTACTTGATGGTTCATATAACCCCTGGACATAGAGTAATTGCTTTCTGAGCACTCTGTCTTTCCTCTGTGTACGTCCCATTACTGGCCAAATATACCAAATTCTAATCAGTCTCCCTGCCCCCTCCATGCTTCTAATTTCAGAGTGCTTATTTCCTCCCTTTTGGGGTTCACCAAATTGTGATAATGAGTTTAAGTGGGTTTTGGTCATTAAGACCCATGACCTCTGCTTCTCAAGAGACAGATATTCTACTGACAGCCATTGATTTTTTTCTCTTGAATATGTTAAGGATAAAGGACAAGATGGTAACTTGATTCATTTCTCTTGTGTCTGTTTTCCTTTAAAACTGAAGAGGTAAAATTTAAGCAAATGTTTGAACTGTGGAAGCCACTGTGAGTTGAACTGTGTTCAGCTTTATGACTTGGTTCATCAAGTTCAGTAAGCATAGGCTTGGCTCTGCACCAGAGCTGAAACAGGTATCTGCAGTGAATACTGTGTTTGTCAAATATGCCCACTTCCCATGAAATGGATATAAAATAGGGCTTATACGAGATCTTGCAAAAGCATGAAATCTCTTCGTAAACTCTGTTCATCACAGTTCAGCATACCAGCACCATCTTCGAAAAGAGCCAAGCATGCTCAGAAAGGGCCATTCAGGCCCTTTCTGGGTTTTTTTCCCCCTAAAAAAACCCTTTCAAACATTTGGCTTCTGGAGGGATCCTGCATGATGTATGGCCTTTTCCAGGCTTGTAAGTAGCCCACCTTGAGCTCGCTGCTAGACCCACCAGTCCCACTTAAGCACCCCTCCCCAGCCATCTCGCCAGCCTCAGAAACTTGCGAGTATTCTCCGAGGGTCCAAGGAGCAGCCCAAACACTCAGAACCACTTCTTGGACCATTGGAAAGTACTAGCAAACATTTTTTTTTCCTACTTGGAAGAACCAAATTTAAAATAAAGCCTTACTGTGCATGCACAAATGGCTGCCACACCATTCTGTATTTGCGCAACCTTTTTCGAAATGGTGGCTGCAGAGTCATTGCCATCTTGGAAAAAGGGCAGCCTTTGTGCTAGACGTGGTGACCATTTTGTACATGTGCGGACTGGCTGCCCTTTTCTGAAATGGCAGTAAGACTTCCACTGATACTTTGGAAAGGGTGCACGTGCGCAGAATGGTCTGGCAGCTGTTTTACACATCAACGGTAATCTTAAAAATAAACGACTGCACATGTGCAAATGGTTGCTAGACTAGACAGAATGGCTTCCCTTTTTCCAATGGGCGTGCACATGCAAAATAAATCTGGCAGTCATTTTGCACATGCACATAGTAATTTTAAAAATTTTTTTAGAACTAAACCAAATCAGGCTTTTTGTCTCACAGTTTCAGTTCAGTATGGATTAATCCACAGTGGCCTGTTTCATTTAGTTATGGATTTAATACAAATTCCCACCCCTATTAATCTTACACGGACACACTCACGTGTATGCAAGATCTTGCGGGGTAAAAGCAGTTTTCAAGGGACTCAAATAAAAAGCACAGATAAGGAATTGGGACTGATCAACTTCCTTTTGAAACGTATGCAAAGATGAAAGTATGACAGAAGCACAATCGACACTAGGAAGACAGATTTTGTTGCTTTGTAATAATACTTTATCCTACATAACCTTGTTTTGGAAACGTTAACAAATTCTGGACCCTTCTTAGTGTGATACTAGTCTGTTCAGGTTTCTGAAAGAAAAATATGAGTAGTCTCCTTCCTTTTATAAGACTGGTGTTATTCCAGGTTTTTTAGTGATTTCCTCAGGCAAGTATTATACTGCCTGAGTAGAACGGCTTTGCCTAAAGTAAATGCAGATCATTTATTTGCCCACCCACTCCACCCTCTGAGTCCTTTATACAATAAGTCCATAGTCTAACTGCGTATTTAAATGATTATGAACCATGTTTTCCCTCCCTTACATTCCCTGTCGTAGAAGTGCTCACTAAAATATTCTATTGTTTCTCAGTGGTAGGGTAAACGCTGTCAAAGCTAATATCCTTCCTAGGTTAGAATATTTATTTTATTTTATTTATTTTAATCTAGCCCTTGTAGTCTCCCATAATGCTTTAAAGAAAATTAAATCACCTCAGAAAACTAAATTCTCTGGGTGAAATTGCATATAATGGTGGCCATGGGTATGTCGCATTCATTTCATTACAAATAACTATATCAGCTCAGATTTATTTTAGAACACTTTATTCTTTCAGATCTGCAACTTACAGGTTCACTCTGAACAGTATTATTTCAGGGAGATGCATTTAGATAGGCTGTTGAGTCTCATTTATAAGCAGCTCCCACCTTCTCCTGCATGTGGTAATAAATGTTCTTGACTGCAAGATTTCAGATGAGATAAATTGTATTTCCCCTCTTACCCCTTATGTAATGCCTACCCTAAAAAGAGGTGGGGGGTTTTCATGACATTTAAAGAGGGACAACTCCACTCTTTTTTTCTCCCCAAAGCAGATCATTTAATACGTTTGGAATTTACTGTGTGACTGTCTTCTCAAAGACAGTTTTGGTGTGTGTGTTAGGAAGCCAAGTAAGAGTTGTTCACATTACAACTTTCTCCTGCTACATCCCCCTTGCTATTTCAAAGAAAAAGCTTCTCAGGCTTTCTTTCTTCTCCTTCCCTCTTTCTCTCATTGTCACTTACTTTGTTTGATTGCAGTGGGACATCTCAGGAGTGAGTGTGTTTAGGACAGGGGCCCTAATTTTTAGCAGTGCAGAAATAGGTTCCTTTAAGAAGCACTGAAGATTTAAGTTCCAAGTATGCTGTGCAAGACATTTGCAAAAACCTTTTTCGTTGGGAGAAAAGAAATGAAAATACGGGAGTCATTCGCGGCTTGAAAAGAATGCTCGTCGCCGTGTCATGTGCGCGATTGCCGGTGGCGTCTCGTCTAATCTCTCCTCGTGGGGTTTTTGAAACCCCGCACGAGTGCACCGTGCGCTCATTTAAAAACAGCCTCAGTGGGACATAGGGTGGCCAGACATGAGAAATACAGGTTGCAGGGCTGCATTGGACCCAATGCAAGGCTGCAAACTGTATTTCTCATAAGTGTTCCCCAAAACTTACATATTTGGCCACCCTAATGGGACATTGCTCAAAACACATTCCTTTCTTTTTAAGGATGGCAGTAGAAGGACCCAGGTGTAGTCTCTTCTGTTGAGGGGTTTAGTTATTGCTTCAGTACACACATGATGAACAAAGTAGACATCACACATTCAGGATTGGGTCACCAGGCTTTTATTGCTTAGGGATTGCAACAGGGACAGTGGATCCAGATCTTCCCCTGTCCAGGAGAACCAACAACATAGACCCTTCAAGCTAGCCAAGATGGTTCTGAGACCCTGTACAAACAAAGGGTCTCATATACTCCTAACAAAGGAGGAGAGGGTGAGTGAAGAATGTTGATTAAATCTTAGCTCTTTGAACAGTGTGAAAGACTTCACATCTCAAGCCAGGGAGGTGTCCATGGCCACTATTAAGCTGCCGCCCTTTCAGGCTTGTGCAAGGACACCAGATGATATAGCCTTAAAAGGCCTTTTGTTGGTTTAAACATTTAAATGGAGCTGCAGGCAAGACCGTTCTGTGCATGTGCACCCTCTTCCAAAATGGCAGCGAAAATATTGCTGTCTTTTTGGAAAAGGGCAGTCAATCTGCACACGTGCAAAATGGCCACCACACATATGTAGAATGGCTACCTTTTTCCAAAAGGGCAGCGACTCTGCTGCCACCATTTTGAAAAAGGTCGTGTAGTGCAGAATGTACTGTGCTTGCACAAATGGCTGTCAGACATATTTTATTTTTAATAGATTTAAATTAGGGTGTTGACAACAGAAAGGTGGTACCAGAGCAGTGCAAAATAAGTTTGATGCTTGTGAGGGTTTACTTGTGAGGATTTCTGGTCTCTTCCATGACAGTCAATGGTAGTGTTTGTCCTTTCTACTGTACAACAGAGGTATCAATACTTGTGCATTTAGACCTCATGTGAGATGCAAATACCTGTAGATGAGGTTACAATCCCAATTAATACGATACATTTTGTATACCTTTGTTTGCTGTCTGGGGTCATGGAATTCCATTTGCATATTCAAATGGAGCCATACAGGCAAAATGCTTGAAACATTGATCTGTATTGGGGAGTCCACTGACTAGTTTACTGAGCCACAAGTATTTGTGGCTTAGGTGAACTCTGCATTCTTCATGCTCCCTCAGCTAGTCTTGCTACTGGGGGGAGAAAAGCTCTGCCTGCCAAACAGATGCTGTTTTCAGCTGGAGCATGTCTTTGTAGGTGAGGGTGCTCTTTGTTTTATTTTAATGAGATGCTAGCTTCAGTATGAACCAACAGCCCTGCAACCACCCACATAATCTAATACCAAGGATTCTGAGCTTTTTGTCTGTGATCCTATTTTGAGACTTAAAAGCAATTCTTTAATCCCACACAGAATTGCCGTTCCCTATGAGCCCCGCCCCCCCACCTCCCTAACTTGGGGGCAGAAGATAGGGAAGCTGCACGCGGAGCTGCGATCTGGTCAGGCGTGCGAAGCCAAGTCTCGCGAGGTGGGACTTAGTGGGCACCGTTTTAGAAGGCGCAGCTGGGCTCAACAGTCATGCTGAAGAGAACAGAGAAGGAGGAAGCACCTGCTCACGCTCCCTCACGTACAGTGGGTTCATACACTGGTTGTCCTTCATGGAGGCTGGGAAGGAATTTTCGTTCCCGGGTCCTGATTGACTTGGGGGCCCGGTGGTCTTTCGCCTTCCTCATTGTGCATGGTAATTAAAATTGGCAGACAGGGAGAGGATGGATGTGCTCAACGTTATTTCATTGTCACACTTGCAGGGGTCCAGGGTATTCATAATAAGTTATCAGTTGAGTTAGCTGGTTATTAAGTCATCTCCTTATGAGATGGGTCCACGGGTGAAGCTAGAGCAGGGGCGGCCAGCTTCCAACCCAGGCCCAGAAGGGAGGGGTGAGCCATACCCAAGGGACGGGGGCGGTCCCTGTGGTGGCGGCCGCCTCCTTCCTACTTCAGTCACGAGGGGTCTAGTACCTCTCCGAATAGCCAGGCGACTGGAGTGAGAGTGGCCTAGCAGCAGTTAGAAGTGATGCGGTACCAAGGGACATCGGGCCACACAAGTTTTCAAATGGTTAAGGTTAAGTTTGGCAAAGTAGTAAAATATAGTCTAGGCTGGACTCTGGAGGGGGGTGCCCCCTCCCCAACATTAACAGCAGTCAATAAATGGTGTCCTTTTCAAATCCAAGCAATGTGTCGTTGTCTTCTTCCGGGGTGTGCTGGGGCAAATAATGACATGCAATGTATTTTGGAAAACAGTTGGCATTGTCACCCCACTTGGAATCCTGACTAATGTGTAGTTGGAGGTTCCTAAACTATAACAGAGAAATGTGCTTTTCCTTTCTTTCCATTCTTTTGTTTTTTCATTCTCTGTATCTGGTTATGTTTAGTTAGATCAAACAGAGTGAAGAAAACCCAAACTTTGCAAACAGATATTGTTGTTGCATCCCACTGAATGTTATGACATAAAGCATGTCAATTTTCCCATTGTGAATTTACTGACTTGACCACTAACATAAGAAAAGCATGGAGAGAGGAGGGTGGAGAACAGAGCTGATTTTGCAAGCAAAATCTCTTTGTAGCACACAGCTGATAAAAAGGTTTCCATACCATGTGGTGAGAATTTAAACTAAAGGCAAAGGCCATTGGAAAGGAACTACACCAGACTAGCTGTGGAATGCAAGTTAACATCTGAATTTGATTCTATGTCACAGCATGTCCTTTGGCATTTTTCTCTGGCTATATAAGGAACTTCTTCTGGAAGCTGGCAAGGCAGATAAGAACCTTAAATTTGTCTCCCAAAAGGCAGGTGGGGAGGAAAAAGAAAAAAGGTCAGATTGTACTCTTCTTGTATCTATGCAATTCCTCTGCTCTCCCATGGGGGGAAAATGTTCTAATTGGAGAGAAGGGGTAGAGAGAAAGAAATATAAGATTCAAAAGGCATTCTTCATGCCAGGCACGCCAATGTGACGAACATACCTCTCAATCTTCAAACCTGCCGATGCACAATCCATGCAGTCAATTTATGTGAACACCGGTGTTCTGTATTGTATAATAATAGTCTTTCCTCACTATGTGAAGTAAATAAGGTTTTTCAAAAGAAATTGAAAGGATCCCATTCATGGGTCACCACTGGAGTCTGAACCATAGAGTTGCATCTTTGCAGCACAAACCTATCTTGTGCTAAAAGAACTATACAATCTGAAGACACTAGAAGAGGTGTAGCACATACTCTAGTCTGCTAGTGGATTATGCAGCTAGTGCTAAAATGCTTGAGAAACACCTGCATTACGGGTAAGGAGAATTGTCTAGCTAGTGATTGCAGATGCCAGGAATGTGCACCACAGTGGGGTCTTAAACCACGTCTGTTGAGTTCCAGGCCGTTGCTCTGTTACCTCTACCATCTAGAAGGTGGTGCGCCAGATCATACTAGCACTACCACTTCTTGGTGCTAATCAAGTCTGCTTCCTGCTGGTGTTTCCCTGCCTACGGAGTCCTTGATGAACTGATTTGTGCATATCTTCCCACTGACTGCTATAAAAACCAAAAGGAGGAAGAAGGAAGTGCTCACACAATGTAGCAAATTGAATTAAACGGTTCCTCACTGGGCATTTTTACACACACATTGAAGTTCCAAATGTTTCAATCTTCTGGGTTTACAAGTCCACAAGTAAGTTCCTGATGCATTTTTCTCACACACACACTGCCCTGAGGCAGCCTAAAGTAGCCACAGCTGTAGACGTGACAGGCTGCCATGGAAACCAAGTGACTACAGCTGCCTGGAGCAAAGCGGTTTACCAGGAGAACTTTTTACACACACAAGTTCCGGGAGAAGTTTCACGCAGAAGTTCAAAGATCCGGATGTTTAAGAGCTGGATGAGTGATTTAGAGACACAGAAAGTTCTGGATGTTACAGCAAACATCTAGAAGAATTGTGTCTCTAAAAACACCCACTGTTACAGAGAACAGGACTAGAAATAATGGGCTTAAATTACAGGAAGGTCCATTTTTTGTTTCAATTTCTTAACAGTAAGAGGTGTTTGGCAATGGAACAAGTTGCCTAGGGACATTTATAAGCTCTCTGTCTTTGGAGTTCTTGTTTTGTTTTCCTTTTCCTTTTCCTTTTCTTTTTTTTTAAAAAAAAGGCTGGACAGCCATCTGTCTCGGATGCTGCAGCTGTAGCCAGCCTGCATCCAATCAGGTGGTTGAACTAGATGATACAAGGTGCGTTCCAGCTTGGACAGTTCATAGTTCTATGAAGAAATATTATCATCTTTTATTAGACGTGAGACTGGAATGTATTGTTCCTTAGTTTCATCTTGGGATCAAGCTCAGGTCGCTGTCCATTCTCTGGCTTAGTTAGACAGGGTTTCTTTTTTTATCCTCCACCCTTAACAACCTTGCTGCCTTTTCTGTGATGGGGAACAGTCATGAAAGTCTCTCAGAACACATGGTGCCTCACAGCTCTGTCAGATGTAACTGAGTTGGTAATCAGTAGGGCTCGGCGGGTAAGGCCACATGAGATGTTAACCCACATTGGGTGACCTAAGGCCACATTAGCCTGCAATACAGCTGACTGTCAGGCCGGTGGCCATCAATATTCACCCACTTCCACCCCAGGGTGGGCAGCAGGCTGCTATGTGGGGCATTTGCCAGAGAAAGAAGACCAGTGATGCATTGCAGGTCTACCATTGCCCAACTGGGGCCAATGTGGGGTAATGAGCTGCCTCATGTCAGGACAGTCCCATGCAACCCTGCCCCATGGCAAGGTCTGCTGGCACCATAGGTCCATGGGTGTAGTTCACCATTTCTGTCTGTCGACGTTGCAGTAAGGGGCGGGGTTGTGGGTGGGCCGGAGGTGATCGATGGGGTGAGGCTGGGTGCTTACCCATGTGGCTGGCTCCTCTGTCCGCCTCCGAGCATGGCAGGACTTGACAGGAATCTGCCTGCCCAGTTTTCTCGTTGGGGGTAGATTGTGTGACCAGTTCTCCCCACTGGCCCAAAGTGTGGTGGATGCATTCATTCTGCCCAGGGCAGGTGGGGGACTAGCCAACTCTGTCTCATGTTGCTTTGCCCTGTGGGTTGGCATACTGAAGTGCTCAGTTAAAGATCAAGACTTAGACACAAACTTGTGCGTGCAGATTGGATTTTTTGTGTGGTGTTAAATAAAATTTATGTAAATCACCAACAGAAAAGAAAGGGGTTAAATTAACTGAATAATAAGTAATTTGCAAGTAAATCCACTATCTCTGTGAACAACTCTACTTGGCAGGCTGTCACCTTCCTTTCCTTGATAGGAAAGAAAAGTCAAAGTAGACACATCTGTGTGCCTTAGGCGTAACTTTTCAACACAAGACAAGTTTGAAAATGACTCGTGTTTTGGTGCTGAATTCTTAATCTGACAAGACTTCCTCCAATACACCTGTGTCTTGCAGAGATATGTGAAAGCATGAAAATTACTTCTTGAGTTCCTGGATGGGATGGCAAGTATAATTTAAAATGTGTGTGCGCTGAAGTGTTCTCTTAATTCAGAAACCAATAGATACTTGGATCAGGGCTGAAACAAATCACCGAAACAAAAAACTTTACAGTTTAAAAAACCCTTAAATGCACAAGTTTTTAAAACGAAAAACTTTCCCCTTCGAAAACATCACAATATCATTTTGACTCTAACTTAAACTCCCCAAAACATAAATTCATTATAATTATAATTTAAAAACATTCAACTCCATACATTGCAACAAGACATAAATGCCAAAAAACATGAAAATTATTTCAAAATTTGATGAATATTTAATATTTTATCCTCATCAACATAAATGTAATATATGTACTTAATTCCTTACCATACATACTTTTATTCATTTTTATCAATAACTAAACTTTCAAATATTTTCATTATTAAACTTTAAATTATCATCCTAATTCAACAAGGAACAATTTTTTAAAAGTGCATTAAGTCTG
Organism: Sphenodon punctatus; assembly: GCA_003113815.1. Lineage (NCBI taxonomy): Eukaryota > Metazoa > Chordata > Lepidosauria > Sphenodontia > Sphenodontidae > Sphenodon > Sphenodon punctatus. Next base: position 2,882,065 of record QEPC01013045.1, read on the forward strand.
TTTCTACATAACTGGATTATGTACAATGAATTCTATAATGTTCTGTATACTCACATTGTTAAGTTCCTTGTATGAAGTGTATACAATTTGTATACATGTAAATAACAGACTTAATGCTCTTTTTAAACAAGGTCAGGGTATGGGATGTTGTGCGGTGTGCGGGAGGTAGGCATAGTGGTTGAGGGGTTAGTCGGGACTGGGGATGTTGTGTCGGGGGTGGGAGGAGAAGTGGGGGTTGGGGTCAGGACACCTAGGGGCAGGCTGCCAAGCAGGAAGGTGCTCTGCTGGGGGTGCCATCCATCTGCCCCACTGCAAACATCCCAGGGTCGGGCAGCCAGGCAGGAGCACGTAGCCACCGGGCCGGGCTGAGGAGGTAGGACTGGGGGCATGGGGGTCCTATCTAGGGGTGTGTCCTGGGGGTGCAACTAGGAGAGGAGTCGCCCTACCTGGGGTAGGGGATGTTCTGTTCTAGGGGTGCAGGTTGGAGAGGGGTTGCTAGTGATAGGGGATACCCTGCTCTAGAGGTGCAGCCCTGGAGCAAATGAGCCACGGCTTCTCATTAGTCCAGCTTCTCATTAGACCAGGGTGTACTATGCACTGGGGGAGCAGATACCCCCCACCATTGGAATCTCCCCTCCCACAGCCAGAAACTCTTGCCTTTTGTTTGAGGACAAACGATGGCATTGTACAAGCAGGTTCTGCTCTTTCTTGTTTCTTGCTTTTGTATGGGACTCGCCCCAGAGTCTCTAATGGATGCAGCCAGGGCTGGGGCTGCAGGAGCCGGACCTGGTGGCTGCAGGGGTTCATATTTTATCCACATTATGTATTGAAGCTGTAGAGACAGGTGTGAGTAGGAACCTAATGCAAACCCTTCCCCGCTAGATTTTTATCATGTTTGTGTTAATATTGTGCTTGTTTATACTAACTATGAGTAAACTGAACCGACCCATCACTATGGCAATAGGAGGGAGTTATCAGAAAGTGGCAGTGAGTTAACAATAAAGTTGCATTGTTTTCGAGGAGGTGATGGCTGACCCCAGCTTCATGATTAATGTTTCCCAGAGCACTCCACTTTACAATGTCTTGTAATTATTTATTAAATGAAATCTATTTATTATTATTTTAGCAAGCAGTGGTACCCGGTGGGGCTTTCTTTTCCTCTTCAGCTTTTGTTTCAAGGTCATTTGAAGTGGGTAGTCTGGGGTTGGAAACTCACTCACCAGATTTGTCATCGATTTGTACAAGCAAAAAAATCTGCCAGGGCGTTACTATTCATTTCCTCCTTGTTGCGAGACTAAAGGGGCACAAAATTCAAAAGGGGAGACAAGTTCCCCCTCCTTCTCCTCCCCCTTCAGTCCTCCCTAGAAAATGAACAAACAAGTCTTTCAGCCCCCAAGCTGCGTCCCTTTTTAATGGATTTGCAGGCAGTCACCAGATGCATATAACCTTGGGAGCCTCCGGTTTAGTGCTTCTGGAGACTGCAGTGCACAAAGGGGTACTGCAATAGTGGCGTAGCTCCTGTGGTGTGTGTGTGTGGGGGGCGTATTTGTACCCGGGCTCTGCCCTGGGGGAGGGGGGGCATGCCCTGTGCTGCAGCAGGTTGGAGATGGAGTTTAATTCCCCCCCACCCCCATTGGCATGCCTCGGAGCAGAGGAAGCCAAGCATACCTGTCCAACACCCCCCCATGGCCCTGCCCTCACTCCTCTTTTCCCCCCCAGGCAAAGTGGAGTCAGCCCAGGCATGTGCCACAGCCTAGCTGGGCCCTGCAGTTGTATGGCTGGGCAGCAGGCTGCAGCCAGTTTCTCCCCCAATAAGTTGTTCTGCCTCCCCTCCCTGGCTCCGGTCCCCATCCCTCACCTTCCTCTGCCTCCTAGTAATGAGGACTGGGAGATAAGGCTGTTTGTTTACAAACAACTCCTCCCCAGTGCTGATCAGAAGGTTGTTATCTTGTAAAGAAGGTTCTTTGAGATGGCTCCCAAAGTTCTCACAACTGGGTTCTACATGCTTACCCTATCCAAATAATAGACTGCATGATGGTTTCGACCTCCTCTAGTATAAAAAGCACTCTCCCCCTCAGAATGACAGCTCCTTTCAGCCCGTTCTAGAAATATAAGGAAAAAAATCAATGTGGGCTGGAAGGGTGGGTGTTGTGAAAATGTTCGGAGCCAGGGGCGAAGCTACTGTGGTGCAGGAGGGCTCAGTTGCACCCGGGCCCATGCCTGTGGGGGCCCACGACTGGCCGGAGCATCATGGCCCCGCTGCAAGGGGGCCCACCCACCGCCGTCGGCCACCCTTGCAGTTGCCACCTGCAGCTTCCCCCCCTCTGCAGCTTAGCGAGGCAAGCCAGGTCCTGGCCCCCAGGGAGGGAAAGCAGTGCACCGCTGCAGCTCACCTTCTCTCCCTCCCCGGCCGGGCTAGGATGCAGCACTGCAGCTCATTGCCTCCTCTCCCTCCCTGGCTGGGCTAGGACGCAGCGTGGGCAATTAAAAAAACAAACCAACTGCCCACAGACTCTCCGCAGAGGCAACGTTGCTCCAGGGACTTACGCTGCCTCCCTGTGCACCTGCAAACCCAGTCCCAGTGCGGATTCTGCAGGGACTGGGTTCGCAGGTGCAGGGAGGTAGCGTGCAAGTCCCTGGAGGAGCAATGCTGCTGCCGCGCAATGGGGACCCCCGGGCCCAGCCTCAGGTTAGTGGCGTGTGCCCCCCCACCTGCCCCCGTGCCCCCTTCCCTCCCACCCCCCCAGCCTGCAGTGTGCCCCATCCCCATTTACACCTGTCCCACCCTCAACCTGCCCCATCCCCCCTCCCCCTCCCAGCTTGCCCACACTCCCCTTCCCACCTGTTCTCCCAGCCTGCCCCCCCCAGTCTGCCCCCACCCCCT
>QEPC01013045.1:2885323-2908439 GCA_003113815.1 Sphenodon punctatus
CCATCTCAAAGAACCTTATTTACAAGGTAGCAACCTTCTGTTCTTCTTTGAGTGGCTCCTCACATGCTATTTTTACTAAATATGAACGTGCTTGTGTGATCAAGTATTGTTAATAGCATGCAGCTATTCTGATGTGGCCCAGAGGTTTTATATGTTTTAAATATGTGAACAGGATTTTTTAATTCTGCTATGGCCTACCACTGATGGAGAGAGAGAGAGTTGTCCTACTGGAGTCCCATCCACTTACTGGATGAGATGCTAGTCGGAGGGTTCTCTCAGTCACCAAGTGGTAGGGTTTTACACAGCAGCAAGGATTTCCCAGTGTAAACTAATGTTCTGCCCATCACATCTTAATGCTGCAAACTCTTTGTTGCTGGATTTTTGGAGACTCCGCCTACAATGTACAAGCCCCTCCCTTGAGCTCTGCCAGTCATAAGGTTCTGCGTGGCGCTGAGATGGATACCAGGGATGGGCAGGCCCTCCCCCTCCCTTAAGCCCTGCCCACTTTGGGTTTTCAGAGCGCGCACGCGTGCTTTGCACACACACACATGAGAAGCCCATAACTAAGGCTTGAGCCCTTCTCAACCTTGCTACACCCCTGTTCGGAGCCATCTCAAAGAACCTTGTTTACATGGTAGTAACCTTCTGTTCTTCTTTGAGTGGCTCCTCAGGCCATTTTTGCATGGCTCCGCTGGGTGGGTGGGGGTGTCTGTGGGTGTGCCAGTGCATGGACAGGGTATGCACATGGCTGCACACGCATCCCCACTCACCCCCCACTCATCCACACCCATGGAGTAACCACCACTTCCCCCAGTTGCTCCATGCATGGGGACAAGTGGGGGGTGGGTGGGTGAGTGGGAATGCGTGTAGTCCTACTGTACTGTGCTAGCCTTTCCTCATGCTAGATACATTCAGATAGTTACGTGATTTTATTAAGCATGCTGTACTTAATAAAATACAGTACAGCGGGGAGAATTGCAGAAAGTTCCACAGAGCCCCATCCTAGGAGGTGCTGACTAATTGTAAAGGGAACTGAAGGCACAGAACAGCTCTCTTGCAAGGCAGCATTCAGACCTTTTATTATAACACCTAAGACAACCCTCCCAGGGTTAAGGCACTACCTGCGCTTGCTTCCCTTCCCTCCTCAATGGAGAGCACTCTGCAAGGTGATCTCTCTCTCGTTTGATGCTACCCGTCCCTCCATCCATGAGTTTTCCACTCCTGCCTGGCTAGTGGGGCTGGCAGTCCGGACGGACAGCTAGAAGCGGGATGTTGTGGGAGCAGGGCAGACACAATGACTGTCTTCATCCAGCAAGGGCTCTCAGGCTCCCAGGAGGCTCTCCCCCCAACCCCCCAGGCTTCCTCCTCCCCCAGCTTAGAGTGCTGCTGCAGCAGAGTAAAACCCCCTCCCCTGACTTCAGCAGCTGTGCACGCACACACCCTAGAAACTGATTTCATCCAGCGGCGGCAGCAGTTTGAAGGAGCTGCCTGCCCGCGTGGTTCCAGGGGCGACAAGGGCTTGCTGCCTGGGGCTCGGAGCCCAAGTGGAAAAAGGGGAACAGAAGGCTTGAGGTGGTTAGTGGTGGTGGGGATCACCAGACAGAGCTTGACAGCAGTGGAGTGAGTGGGAGGAAGGGGCGGCCAGTCCCTCCCCTGCCTCCCTTCTCCTCTGGGACTTGAAACCCTGTCAGTTTCATCAGCAAATCACCTTCCCAAGGAGCCTTGACTTCATTCTGGAATGATGCGCCATCCCCCCTCCACCCCCGTGAATCCGCTTCTCTCTTCTTTAAGAAACATGGGTTTAGCACAAACCGGTCATCCCTCCAGGGCCCTTTAGATCAGTAACTGAAAGAGAAACCAAGCGCCAATGCCCATGTTTACCGGGGGAGCCCCTACCGTGATTTTAAAAAGTAGATTTTAAACCCTACTATTAAAAATCACGTATCTTTCAGAAGCCAGCTCCATCACACATACTTTACACTCTAGTCAGTTTCATGTCAGTTACACAGCATCCCCGCTTCCGGGAGCTGGGGAAGCGGGGCGCTGTATAACTGACATGAAACTGACTAGGGCTTAAATTAAAGTCTTTGTGAGGGAGCAGCCTTCTCATAAACTTACGTGATTTTTCAAAATAGAGTCACGTATCTTTCAGGTCAGCAGCTGCTCAACTGAGCATGTGCGAGCCTGGAGAACCAAGCTGTGTTTTTTGCCCTCAATTGCGCATGTGCAAGGCTGCAGAACTGATTTTAAAATCAGTAATAACTCTGTTTTGGCTGCACCAATCACTATCATATTTCAGAAGCAGTTGTTATTGATCCCATGCCTATGATGTTTGGGACCTCAACTCCTCCAGGGACGTCTGCATTTTGACCACAAGCAATTAACATTTAAACAGTCATAACATTTTATTTTCCTGATGAATCTTCTTAAAACTTTGTGCCTATGATGGTCCTCACAACTTATAGCCATGGATACATTTTCAGAAATGTAGCTCAAGCGGTTTCCTCAAAATTGGGGCTTCAGCAGTCCCATGTTTATAATGTAAAGTGGTTGTGCATTTAAGTTTCTTCCAACTACTGCTGGAAGAAACTAACTGCTGCTATTGGGTACCTGGCCAGATCCGTTGTATCCATTGGTATCTGGACAGGTCTCGTTACTGTTCAGTGGATTATCTGGTTAACTGCAATGCCGCTTTGTACTGTTTTACCCATAATTTCTTTCCTATTGACTTCCTACCCCACTTCAGAACTGGTTTTAGAGTAGTAATGATACCTTAGTTACAGAGCACAATGGTAATACAGGTAGGTAATGTGGTAAACCAGTTAGCTTCTGCATTCCAGTAATCCAGTTTGGTGGTTAACTAGTCTAGCGGTGGGAAATCAGGGCAAATACCGGGTACCGGTTTTAAAAAACCCAGCTCACTGGATTAATACCGGTTTACCGGTACTGGATCTTTTACATTGATTTCAGTGGGGAACTGTCCCCATTGAAATCAATGAAAAAAATTACAAAAACCTCCCCCTCCCAGACTGTGCGGGTGGAAGGGGGGACACCCCCCGCCCAGCCTGGAATAAAAATTTCCCCTAAGTCCCCTAGTGCGGTGCGGGGGTTCTGGGCCGCCGCTGCTGAGTCGCAACCCAGAGCCAGGCCAGCATCAGCAGCAGGTAAGTACCGGTACTGTACTGATCCCTGGGGTGGGGGTGGTTTGACACACACCTCACCCCAGAGATCACCCTACCTCCCCACCCAGGGATTGCCTACCTTGAGCTCCAGGCGGCAGCGGCAGCGGTCCGGTAGCTTCAGCGCTGGCTGTGGCTGCTGGCTTCAGCATGCTACTAGACCTTCTGGGGAGTTCCCCGGAGTTCCCTGTCACCATCGCCTGAACTTCCAGGCAGTTCCCCGCCGCCACCCGGAGCTCAAGGTAGGCGATCCCTGGGTGGGGAGGTAGGGTGATACCTGGGGTGGGGTGTGTTTTAAACCACCCCCCACCCCAGGGATCAGTACAGTACCAGTACTTACCTGCTGCTGGTGCTGGCTCTGGGTTGCCGGTGTCGGCCCGGAGCCCACACTAGGAACTTAGGGGAAATTTTTATTTTTTTAAAAATCCAGGCTGGGCAGGGTGGGTGGGGGGTGTCCCCCCTTCCACCCACGCAGCCTGGACTCGGGGAGGGAAAGTGTTTGGAGTTTTTTGTGTGTGTTTTTTACATTGCGGCCATTCATTTGAATGTCCGCAATGTAAAAAAATCCAGCATGGGGGGATCCGCTACCAGACCCAAAATACCGGAACAATCTGATACTGCCAGTACACCAAAATAACGGCAGTATCAGATACCGGATGATCCGGTAGTCCCACCCCTAGCCTGGGGAGGTAGGGTGATCCCTGGGGTGGGGTGTGTGTTAAACCACCCCCCACCCCAGGGATCAGTACAGTGCCGGTACTTACCTGATGCTGGTGCTGGCTTTGGGTTGCTGGCAGTGGCCCAGAGTCTGCACTAGGGACTTAGGGGAAATTTTTATTTTTTTAAAATCCAGGCTGGGCAGGGTGGGTGGAGGTGTCCCCCTCTTCCACCTGCGCAGCCTGGACTCGGGGAGGGAAAGTGTTTGTGTGTTTTTTTTACATTGCGGCCATTCATTTGAATGACCGCAATGTAAAAAAATCCGGCACAGGGGGATCTGGTACCGAACCCAAAATACTGGAATAATCCGATACTGCCGGTACACCAAAATACCGGCAGTATCGGATACCAGATGATCCAGTAGTCCCACCCCTATTAACTACTATGGTCATTGGTTTTTTACAAAATGGGTGTTTTTACACAACATTTCTCCTGGATGTTTGCTGTTACATCCTGAACTTTCTGTGTGTCTAAATCACTCACCCAAATCTTAAACATCTGGATCTTTGAACTTCTGCGTAGAACTTCTGCCAGAACGTTTGTGTGTAAAAGGTTCTCCTGGTAAACTGCTTTGCTCCAGGCAGCTGTGGTCACTTGGTTTCCTGGCAGCCTGTCACATCTACAGCTGTGGCTACTTTAGGCTGCCTCAGGGCAATGTTTGTGTGAAGAAGGCATCCAGGAACTGCCTCAGGGCAGTGTGTGTGTGAAAAATATGCATCCGGAACTTACTTGTGGACTTGTAAACCCAGAAGATTGAAACATCTGGAACTTTAAGGTGTGTGTAAAAATGCCCAGCTGCCGAACTGGCCGGAATATCCTATCCTCCAAAATTTGATCGAGAGAAATATGTATACATCATGCCACACCTAATTTTCATAAGCCTGCATGCATTTATTAAGTATTCATACTAATTTTTAGTAGTCCGCTGACAAACTTTGGTGCTTAGCTGTGGGGAGGCGGGGGTAGGGAAGAATGTTTGTGTGAGAGGCTCTGTATATGTATGTTAGTTTGTGAAGGACTGATGGCTCAAGTTGAAACTAAGCTTATTCAAGTCAAAGTTCTTGAATGGGTGCATTGACTTTGGCTGTAAAGTTTTAGTTTTAAATACACTTGGAGGACCCCAGCTGTAATCATCCAAAGTCTTCTAGCAGCTAAAGAATCCTCTCTCTCTCTCTCTCTCATGCATATACCCATGCCTGTCTGTTCTTTGATAACAAGCTTGGGATAAACAAGGCTGAGAAAAGGTACCCCATTCTGGTCCCCAGCAATGAGTGAGTCAGGGCCTCCCATCTCAGTTTCAGTCTCATTTCCTTTCTGAGCTCACTTCCGCTGGGTTAATGAAGTGTTAATGACCACCATTGTCTTGTGAGCCCAGTACAAGATAACAAATCCTGTTGCTGTACAAGACAAAAATATACTATTGGAGGGTATGGAATGCTGGATATTAACAAAAAATGTGTGTGTGTATGTATATATGTGTGTATATATATATTTAAAATATTTGGTTCAGCTCTAACCTTGATGTGGGGAAGTCAGCAGAGTGGATTAGATTGCTTTCTCGGGGAGAATTTTAGCTCTCTTGTTCCCTCTGCTGCTTCTGATTGGCTAGTGGGGAGAGAGGAGCAAGCAGACGGATGAGGTAGAGGAGCAGCAGGAAAACTGCCTTTTCCCCATCCTCATTACCCTTTGTACAAGTGCTTGTGCTTCTGACAGTGCCTGGAGAAAGGAGCAGGTGGCAGCTGCTTGCTAGTGCCCGTGTCACAGTGAGTAGGGAAAGAGGAAGGAGAGGGTAAGGTGTAAAGGGAAACAAGGGAGCACACACGAGGATTCAAGGGTAGTAAGAAAAGGGGCGGCTCAATCTCTGGAACAATTCTCGTTAGGAAGGAAATATAGTCCCGCAGGTTGTAGGGTGGGCTTTCCCTCTTACTCAGAAGGCAACCCTTTTCATCATAGGGACCGAGACAGTGAGCCAATTGCCCCAAGGGGAAGGAAGACAATATACCAGGGTTCCAGGCACTCAGGGGGATACTCAGGGCCCAGGACAAGGTGAAGTTTAGTGAGGAAGGGAAGGGTGGATCCAGGGGGAAGGGGAAAGGGGGAACCGGGGTGCAAGTGGGGAGGGAAAGGACACTCACTCTAGATATGCAAGGATTTCACCACTGGGACCAATGAAAGGGATCAGGTATAGGGGCAGGGAACTTCACGGGGATGATACCGCTTATACTCCAACAAGACAAGACAAACACAGAGACTAGGAAACACTCACTAACGCACACTCACCACTGATTCAGTCAAGGGGAAGGGAAGGTAAACACAGGAATCCAGACACTCTCAACACGAACTCTCTCTCTCACTCAAGGTACAATGATCCAAGGAAAACTCCAAGCAACCAGGGGCCAGCCTCTCACCAACGATTACCGGCAGGGTCTACAGGCCCTGCTGGTGTCTTATATAGGCCTCAGTCCCTGGCCACACTGTTGCGTTAGGGGCGGGGTCAGAGCTCACAGCTGTTTCATCTGATAGGGATTGCATTCAGGCGTGTTCTTTCCCTGAGCCCTGCACTGAGCGTAGCTCCGCCCCCTGGTTGCCACAGCCATCCCACTGTCTGCTCTTGCAGCCGCTTGCATGCTGCAGGGAAAGCCCCGCAGAGCTCTCATCAGCCCTGCGGACCGGGCGCCTCCTGACAGCCCGTTGCCCAAAGCCTGCCACTTATCCGGCCACTGTTACCACCAACCACAGTTAACAGGTGAAGCCAGCAAGTAAAAAGCAGCCACAGATGGGCTGACATGAAGGGCTGAGAAGTGGTGGTGAGCAGTACCTGAATTACAGGGGTGGGGAGGAGAGCAGTTGGGAACAGGAGGAGGCTGCATAACACAGGGCTGAAGCAGAAGAGTAGAATGAAGAAGAAAACTAGTACTGTTAAAAGCTACCGTGTGAAAAGGCCCCACAGCAGCAACTAACTTGGATGGTCAAAGGATTAAGGATGGGCATTGCCGATCTGGATTAATTTGCAATTGCATGAAACTGGTGGTAGCAGATTAATCCAAAAAACACCACCTGCTCATGGATTCGCATTGCAGATCCGTCTTTATAGAGCCGTACTTAAAATTTATTTTTTAAAATTTACTGCATGTGCAAAATGCCAATGGGACCTTTCTGCACATGCTCAGCCCTTCTCGGGTGGTGACAGCATTGCCGCCATTTTGGAAAATGGCAGCTGGTCTGCGCATGTACAAATAGCTGCCAAACATGCACAGACTGGCTGCAAAATGGCGGCGACATTGCTATCGCCATTTTGGAAAAGAGCTGTGAATGTGCAGAATGGCCCTACAGCCATTTTGCACATGCCCAGTGATTTTTTCCCTTCAATTTAAAAAAATTATTTTTAGGTTTTTTAAAACAAATATATATATATACAGATTCATAATCCAAATTGCTAATTAAAAAAAAAAATTTGAAACCATAACTGATCTGAATCCAAACTTACATCCATATTCCTATCCCTAATAAGAATGCGTACCTTATGCCTAGTACTGGGTCCAGAGGAGTTTGGGACTCCCATGTGAAATGGTAGTGTAGGCCCTTTCATAAGATATTTGACAGACCTACACTGACTTGCCCATTAGAAAATGGGAAATGTTGTTGAAACTTTTTATTTTAAATTAAAACTAACACCCCTTTCAGCACCTTGGACTCCCTGAATTGCAAGGCCTGCATGTCCAAAATAATGGAATAAATGAATATACGAGCATCATTTCTATGGTAAGTATTTGGATATTCATGGAGCTATCAAACATTCGAATATGAAAATGAAAATTTTATTGGGTTAAAACTGACATGACAGCAGCCCGCTTTGACCCCACTTTGCACTGAACCTCACCTGCACGTCTGTGCAGTCACCACCAGATATTGGCTTGGGTCTGCCCAAGGTCATGTGGGTGGCTAGCCCGGGCTTTCACCCCTGGACTATGTCCAGGTCACAGCCCAGGCTAAGGTCTATCTGATTGAGTCAAAGTGGGCAACATCAACCTATTACAGTTGCTGTGGCCTGGCAGGGGTGCTGGGTGCAGTGTGGAGGCGGGGCTTGCCAGCCACACATTGGTGCATCTCCCTGTCCTCCATGGTGGCCTGGGTTGAGGGCACATTTGTAGAGCAGTCCAATCCCATCAGGACCATGTCCATCACAGCTTCTCAATCCAGGTTGGGACACCACCATGTGGCAGTCATGTTTGTTAACTCCCTTTTGTTTCATCTCTAATTGTGGGTCCTGTGCAAAGAGAAACCTACAAGGGATGTAATTGGAGACCCCAAGGGTCCGTTCTAGAACAGGATGTGGTGTAACTGCACTGGTCAAACATGCCTTAAGGTGTTCCTGGATGCTGGCCTTGGTTAGATAAAGGTATTGAGCTGGATGGGTCTTTCTGTGACCCAGTGATGAAGACCCTACGTTCTTAGCTGTGCACAGTGCCTGAAAATGACAGATTGTAATGGTCCTTCAAAACCAAGAAATTATGCTATAGCTACTTGGACACATAGGTATTAATAGCACCTTATCCATTAAGTATTTCCCTGAACAATGATCATGAGAATGATCATTGAATGTTCATTCTTCAGAGAATTGTTCATTCTTCAGAGAATGTTTTTAGATGGAAGCAGGCTTCTAGCTGGTATGCTGCAACAGAATCTTAATTGCTTGCTTCGTTCAGCTGTTCTCAGGAGGGGCGGGGTATAAATCCAGAAAATAAATAAATAAAAAATAAATTCACTAATTTTTCAAGTTGCAAGCCACCCGTTCCTGCAGAGTCTACCCAAGGATCACTTTTTAGACTAAAAGTCATTTAATTCATACACTAGTTCATGTGTCTTCATCTTACTCCCAGAATTTGGGCTAGCGAAAGAAGGATATTAGCAGCAGTTCGTGCAGTTTGCAAGTATTGTGTTAGGAAGAACTGTAGTCCAAAATTGTGATGACAAAAAGAAAGCTTGGAGTGCCACAGAAATATGCCTTTTCTCTTACTATCTTTGTTTCATGATAGGAGCTGCTAAAGCAATGATATTGATCTTGCTGTAATTACATGATGGCAAATAGGGCAATAAACTAACTGTAGATTTGAGCTGCTAAGTATGAGACTACCATCTGGAAATATCTTTTTGAAAAAAATATTGTGCTCCAATTGTTTGCTGTTTCACAGAAAAAAAACAGAGTTCAAATGATAAAAGCTTCTCACAGTTAGAGAAACAAATCAATTACAAGACTTTGATAACCAACTAGATTTTGATCAGTGCAGAGTAGGTAACTCTAATTCAGATGCCTTTGTGCCACAATGTGAACCTGTGGTGCTATCGGTATAATAACCATTGCACAGAGAGCTTAAAGGTGGATCTGAAATAAACATGATCTGTTGCATGGACTAGACTTCCAAATGCAACTGCAATTTACACTGCTGGATGGCAATTTGCAATCAGACTTGGGAACAGCGTCCTTGGTGTCGTATCAGAAGTCCCTGCTAGTCTCTTCAGAGGGCTAAAGTACAGAAGATGGTGTGTACAGCACATGATTTTCAAGTTTTTATTTATTTATTTATTTATTTATTTATAATAAAAATTTCTTATCCCGCCCCCTCCTGCCAAAGGCTGCTCGGGGGGCATACAATATAAAAGCATAAAATATACACAACTTTAAAAAACCCCAAAATAAAACCATAAATTCCCACCCCCCATCCCATCCCTCCTGTCTCTCTCACCAAACGCCTGGCGGAACAGCCTAGTCTTACACTGATGCCTGAAGGAAGGAAGGCCCCGGGCAAAATGAATCTTTGCTGGGAGGGAGTTCCACTACTGAGGTATGGCAACTGAGAACATCTCCTCCAGTGTGGTCCCCCTCCAAACGGGGGAGGGGGAAGACTCCAAAAGGGCACCCCCAGCTGACTGCAACAGCCATTCCAGAACCCTGGGAGTGAGGTGGTCCCGCAGATAGGTGGGACCCAGGTTGTATAGGGCTTTAAAGGTCAATACCAACACCTCGAATCAGACCTGGTAGGCAACAGGCAGCCAGTGCAGAGAATGGAGCACTGGTGTTAAGTACTCTCGGTGGCCTATACCCATCAGGAGATGGGCTGCTGCATTCTGCACCAGCTGCAGCCTCTGAACTGTCACCTTGGGTAGCCCCATGTAGAGTCCGTTAGAGTAATCAAGCCTCGAGGTGATGAAGGCATGGATGATGGTGGCAAGGATGCAGTCTGAGACATAAGGCTGTAACTGTCATATCAGATGTAATTTGGCAAATGCACACCTCACCATAGCTGCCACCTGGGCATCCAGACGGAGCTGAGAATTGAGGAGCAACCCCAGACTACGAACTTGAGGAAACAAGACTGGGCGCACCCCATCAACGATGGGGGCCTCCACTCCCTTGGCCCTCCCCACCAACATCACCTTTGTCTTGTCAGGATCCAACTTTAAGCGGCTCGCTGTCATCCAGTCTCCCACAGCTGTCCAACATCGGGTAAGAAACAAGACTGAAGGGCCTGAGTCTGCTGAAAATGAGAGGGTAGGCCTGAGTGTTGTCAGCATATTGATGACAACACACTCCAAACCCTCTCACGACTTCACCCAAAGACTGCATATACACGTTGAACAGGAGCAGAGACAGAATAGAACCCTGTGGAACCCCACATGTGAGATCCTGGAGAGCAGATGTACAGTTACTCAAGACCACATGGTGAGTCCTACTGGCCAGGAATGAGCAGAACCATTCAAGAATGATCCCGCCCACCCCAGCACAATTCCATAGCCAAGTCACCAATAGCTCATGGGCAATGGTATCAAAAGCATCTGACAGATCTAACAAGACCAGAAGGATCGACTGCCCCCAGTCTAAAGCACAGAGCAGATCGTCGACCAAGGCCACAAGTGCAGTCTCAGTGCCATATCCCAAACAAAAGTCAGACTGCAAGGGGTCCAGGAAACCAACCTGGTCAAGATGGTCCCGGAGCTGCTGGGCCACCACTAAAAAGGGAAGGTTAGAGACAGGCCAGTAGCTGGCAAGGGCGTCAGCATCAAGTGATGGTTTTTTGAGCAAGGGTTGCACCACAACCTCCTCAGGAGGCCCTGGGATCCTGCCCTTCTCAAGGGAGGCATTGACCACCCTTGCTAGCACCAACGCCAACATTTCCCATATGGCCTTAACCAGCCAGGATGGGCAAGGATCTAATTCAAATGTTGTGACCAAATTGATCCCACAAAACAGGACAAGTCGGGACAAGTCATAGCCTCTGGTTCCCCAGCTGTGGTGGCAAAGTAATGCACTATCCCAGCGTGCCTGGGAAACCTCCCCTTCCAGGTGGAGGGAGGCTGGTCTGACCAACCCCTTCACCACCCAGAAGAGCTCTGCCGGGTGAGATTTCACAGATGCTATGATGGCAGCAAAGAACGTCTTCTGGCTCAATGCCGCAATATGTCGTCTTCAGCATGAGTACGATGCCACCATTGCTCTAACCACCTCCCCTCATGTTTTAACTGCTGCAGGTCCTCCATTAACCACGTGTTCAATGGCACCAGAAGAGGGCTGGGGGCCCTCTCCATCTCAATCACCGCACCTCCTGCTGGAGGTGAACACTGAAATCCTCAGCCCAGTGTGCCACAGAGGTCAAAAAAGCAAATAGAATGTTAGGAATTATTCTCAAGGGAATAGAGAATAAAACTGAGGCTGTCATACTGCCTCTATACAAATCAATGGTGCGACCGCACCTTGAATATTGTGTGCAGTTCTGGTCACCCCATCTCAAAAAAGACATAGCGGAACTAGAAAAGGTACAGAGAAGGGCAACAAAAATGATCCAGGGTATGGAACAGCACCCGTATGAGGAGAGGCTTGATAGGTTGGGGATCTTCAGCTTGGAAAAGAGATGGCTGAGAGGAGATATGATAGAGGTCTATAAAATCATGAGTGGTGTGGAACTTGTAAAAACAGTTATTTACTCTCTCAACTAGTATTAAAACTAGGGGACACTCCATGAAACTCACAGGTGGCAGAGTAAAAACAGACAAAATAAAGTATTTTTTAACTCAGTGTACAATTAGATTGTGGAATTTACTGCCAGGGGAGGTGGTCAAGGCCAGCAGTATAGTGGCGTTTAAAAGAGGTTTGGACAAGTTTATGGAAGATAGGTCCATTAGCAGCTATTAGCCAGATAGGATTGGGGAACAAAACCCTTTACTGTCGGGAGCCTTGGGTGTAGGTGCCCTGGATCTAAGAGTAGGAGGTTTCGGTGATGAAAGAAGCCAGCTCTACCATGAGGAGGTGTAAGCAGCCTGGGGAGTCAAGATAGCTCATGGGTAGAAGACCCAGATGGTGTTGTTGCTGAGAGTGAGGAGGCATTGAACTGGGGGCTGGGTGCAAAATATTGGGTATCCAAATATGATTTAAGGGTTTTGGAGAACTAAGGGATTAGTATGAAGAGGCCTGGAAGGCCAGGGCAAGACAATGGGTGGAACTGGGGGCTTAGAATTGAGCTGAGGTAGTAACTAGGGATTCATAGCATCTTAGAATTGGAAGTGAACACAGTGGTCATAGAGTCTGACCCTCTGCTCAATGCAGGAGATCCACAGCTACAGCATCCCTGACAGATGGCTTTCCAGCTTGTGTTTGAAAATGTCTAGTGAAGGAGAGTCCACCCCTGCCCTAGGCAGTCTGTTCCACTGTTGAACAGCTCTTACCGTTAGGAAGTTTTTCCTAATATTGAGCCGAAATCGGTTTCCTTGTCATTTGAGCTCATTGGTTCTAGTCTTGCCCTCAGGAGCAACAGAGAACAACAGTCTGCTCCATCTTCTATGTGACAGTCCTTCAGATATTTGAAGATGGCTATCATATCTCCCCTTAGTCTTCTCTTACTCTATAGACTAACGTCCAAGCTCCTTCAACCTTTCCTCATAGGACTTGGTTTCAAGACCCCTGCCCATCTTTGTCGCTCTCCTCTGAACCCGTTCCAATTGTCAATGCCCTTCTTAAAATGCGATACCCAGAACTAGACACAGTATTCCAGATGAGGTCTAGCCAGTGCAGAATAGAGTGCAACTATTATTTCTCGTGACCCAGATTCTATGCTTCTGTTAATGTAGCCTAAAATGGCATTAGCCTTTTTAGCAGTTGCATCACACTCCTGACTTATGTTCAGCTTGTGATCAACTGCAACCCCAAGATTCTTTTCACATGTACTGCTGCCAAGCCAGGTATCACCCATCCTATATTGTGCATTTGATTTTTCTTACCTAAATGCACAATTGTAGCCACACAACAGGCAAAGTCATGGTAAGGGGTGCTCTGGAGATGCTGAAGGTAGGTTGAGGTGCCTAGAGTTGGAAACATCTGGGATCAAGCAATGGAGAGATGGAGTACTTTGGTGTAGAGCATGCTTGGGGTTAGGTACCTTGATAATGATAGGATGTGGAACTGGTGTACCGTGAGAGGGACTAGCCAGGAACCCAGGAGAGTGCAAAAATATTGGAACAATGGGACTGAACTAGATTCCCTGATGAGGGAGACACTGGGAGTCATTTAGAAACTTTATGCCAGTGGTGCCTCACTGACATATGGAGGCCTGAACAAGAGAGGATGCAGGTGGAGGTCTTTGGCACTGAAAAATGGGACATTTCACACTGTCCTTGGAAAGTGTTAAATAGCCAAAGGTGCCAGGTCAAGAGCTGGAAGCAAAAGAAAAATGAGTTTGGGGTTTGATCCTGAAAAGACTCAGGGTTTGGCCAAGCTGACCTGCTACATGGAGCTTTCCCAGCCATATTTAGGCAACCATATTCATGTCACTTTACTATTTGAAAATTTGCAGGGAGTCAACACGTTTCATCTGGAAATCTCAAATTGCTTCACAAAGAAAGATCGGTATATTATCCTCACTTGACAGATGAGTAAACAGACACTAGGAGGCAAAATAATGTACCCAAGGTCAACCAACAAGCTAAGTGGATTAGCCAGGTGTAGAACATGGGCTCTTCAGTCGCTTAAGTGCGTTCTGGAGATTTTTAGCAGGAGTCCCTTAAATACGAACTTTAAATGCTCTAGCTGCATTCAGTACAACATGAAAAATCTATTCCCATCTCCAAAAGATCAAATTACAGGTGTAGGCAACAGGGACTAAACAGAAGGGGGGAAATGCTTGCTGTGGTGTGGAGAGACTCATTGACCTTAATCCCATTCTGTAAACACTTTGAAACCTTCCAGCTAGCAGGGGTGGTCTTTCATCTTTTGTACTTAGCTGATTGTAAAAATATATGCTAAAACCATCTAGTCTTAATGTTTTGCTGGATGTCAGGCTGTTAATAGCTGGTTTGATTTGCACTACTGACTTGGGTTTTTCTAATCTCTTCTGTAATTTGCTCTCCAAACTAGTTAATAGTACCTTAAGTTACTTGTCAATCAGCTCCTGTTTCACCAATTGAGATGAATAACTGGGTTGGTACTAAAGTTTAGAAAGACTTAGTGTTCAGAGTGATCTAGAATTACCAAGTGCTCTAAGTACAATTTTCCCAGCAGGATTTAGGTTCAGGGACTCCTGTGGAGACAAAGAATTTAATAAGACAATTAAAAATAAAGACATCGAAGTACATGGTGAGAAAGTTAATTCCAAGTTCTGTTTGGAGATCTTCTCTTTTGCCTGGCAATGGTGATACAGCTCCTGGCTAAAGTGTACGTTTGCATAGACATTGCACAAAGTGGAAATGGCTTCTACCAGTGTCGTTGTGGTAATATAAATGCATTCCATATTGTGTCCATGAACCAACAGATAGCTGCCGAGAACTAGGTCACTCGGGTTGCAACACAACAATGTTCACTGTGGGCATTTTTAAACGAGCGGGATTTCTCTCACGATTTAAATCTGCAGCTCTGGGAACTCCCCACGGGGGGACTTGAGATGCTCTTCCGTAAACCGGAAGTCACCTGGGTGCCATTAGAAATGGTGACACTGCACAACTCACGTGGTTTTTGACACATGGCATAGATAAGACCTCAGTTGGGGTCTTACCTACGCCATGTCTCAAGAAACCCAGGAGTCACATGGTGTCACTGTTTCTAATGGTGCCTGGGCAACTTCCAGTTCATGGAGGAGTGTCTAAAGCCCCCCCATGGGAGTTTCCCTGGAGCTGCAGGTTTAAACTGTGGGAGAAATCCCGCTCATTTAAAAAGGCCCTTAAGGGATCAATGACATTGACAGCAAAATTGCTATAGAACCAAAGGGTGAAAACAGACATGACACTAACCACCCTTTAACCACCCTTGTTGTTATTTATGCATGTTGCAGGGCTGTATTGGTGCCATATGCAGCCCTGAAACATGCATAAATAACCACCAAGGGTGGTTAAAGGGTGGTTAGTGTCATGTCTGTTTTCACCCAAAGTCAACGTGCCAGTGATCAGAATAAGCAATTGGGCTGCAACGCTCAATCCACTTAGGAATAGTTCCATTTAAGTCAATAGGACTTCTCTTGAGTAAGTGCTTTTAGGGGTGCAGCCTTGGACTCCCTGATGAAGTCAAGCTGTGTTCCAGTTGTGGGATCATGAGGAATACTGTCAACAAACATTATGTGTTGTATGTCTTTTTTGGCTCCGGCCGCAATAAACTAAACTAAACAAACATTAAAAAAAAAAATTAGAGCTGTAATGGATAAGAAGACTTTTTATTCACTGGCTTATTTTGCATTTTCAAGTACCCTCTGCATAATATCTGTGATTTGAAATGGGTATTAGTGCATATTTGGTTCCTTCCAGGTATTTGCTTTCAACTATTTTTTTATTCGGTAATCTTGGCTTTTCAGTCATTATTTCAATTGTCTTCTGTCAATTGTGCATGTGCAATAGTGCTAATATTACTGAAATGATGCAACGGAAATACCAAAAAGATCAGCTTCAGATTATCAGAATGGATAGCCAATGGAAATGGGTAGCCATTATTATCTGACTTGCAAATTTAATTTGGGGTCAGGGTCATTTGATGGGTTTGCTCAGTTACTTTTTAAAAAATGTGCATAGTTCTAAAAGAAGAATGGCCTGATGCTTTTTAAGAAACCTGTGTTTCTGGACATCTGGATGTATGAAAGTGATGCTTACTGGTGGTTGTGGTTGGTTGTTTTTTTGTTTGTTTTTTTAAAAAGATGATTCACTGATGATGAAGACGACCTCTGCTTGAAAAGTACAATCTGGCATTATTTCATTGTTTAAAACAAAAGATGAGATTAGCTAGAATATTTCTATGTTACTTTGGTTCTGTGAGCCTAGAGCTACATGCTTTAGAGGTTTTTAGTGGCTGGGTATGTTAATTCTGCTGACCAAATTCTATTCTCCTATTGGATTTAAGCTAAATCCAGATTGATGCTTGCGTAATAAAGAACATAACCTGGTCCTTTTGGTTTCTGGTTCATTCTTGTCATTTTAAGCAGTACAGCATTTGACATGACACTTCAGCCTATTATACCACAGTTGCTGTTCTTGGGTACAATTTTCACTTATTGAAGTCAAAGGGTGTTTTTCCATTGACTTATGTGGCTTCAGGATTTCAGTCCTTGTAGTGAAAGACAAGCCAATGTAAATGCTTTAAAAGGGAAATTTTACTTGAGCAGTTAAGATTAACTTTGTACATTGAGGCTATTGCAACATAGAAATACTCTTGTGGATGTGGGTATTGCTAGTGCCATCTATTGTTGAAAAAAATATAGAATCAGAGCTGATAAGTGTGGTGTTCAGCTCAATAACACAGGAAACTCTTTGTATGTGTTGTTTTTAATTTTGAGTATTTTAAAACGTTATCTGCAGTTGCATGTGGGAAATTGGATGTAGCATGTTTACTTGATTCTTTTGTTAACAAATAAAGTTTTAGGTCCAGAAAAAATAGGGCTTAGATGACTAAGCTTTAAAAACATGTTTTGGTGGTGGTTTCTCATTTTTTAAAAAAAATTAGGTTTATTTGTAACCATTTTAAAGATTGTCTGTTCTAAGCTGAACTTTTTTGTTGATAGAACCCTTAACCACCTCAAAGGATTTATCACCTCAAGGTGATTTCTCATGAAACCTTTGCAGCTTGGTCTTTGCTTGTCTGGAAAGAATATTTGGGAAAGGGTTGTGTTTGGGAGTGTTTTGTTTTTCGAATGTGTAAAAAAAGAGCTTTTGCTTGGCCCTTTGATTAGTGTATGTTCTCTGCAATATTTTTCTTTCACCTATCATTATTAATGGTTTTGACCTTTAAAGCCTTAAACAGTCTGGGCTCTGCATATCGGAGAGACTGCCTGTCCTTCCATGTCCCACTGTGGCCCCTGAGATTGGCCAGGAGCACCTCCGTGTATCTTCGGTTAGTCTTGTTCATATGACGAGGGCTCGCAGAGGGGCATTCTTGGTTGCTGCTCCAATGCTAAGGAACTTCCTTCCCCAGAGGCTTGGTTGAGACCAAGAATCTTCTGGAGGCGGTGTAAGACCTTTCTCTTGGTAAAGGCATTTGGCGGGCAGGAATAGAGAATGGGGGTTATCTGGTTGGGTTGGGGTAGGGTTGTGAGGGCGGCTGCAGTAGGCCATGGAAATGTGGTATTGGGGAGTTTTGTGGGGGACTGTGGGGTGTTGTATTTTGTTTTGATGGATTTTTGTTGTTAGCTGCCCTGAGCCTTAGGAAAGGGTGGGGAAAATGTAAATAAATAAACTAAACTAAATTAAGCTGGAACAACATAACTGATGTATAGTGTCTGAATTTAGCTAAGCAAAACATGTTCCCTGTTATGGGACCTTTACCTGGTCATTGCAAACTTGCTGCTTATCTTCATATTCCTTGCTAGAGTTAAAGAAGACAATAACTTGTATTTTGCTCTAGCCAAAAGAGACTTGGATTAGCTTCCAATGGTAAAAATTACTGTTTAACCAAATATAAACTAAACATAGAAGCCCCACCTCTCCATATATAATCCCAGCCTACACACTCCCACATTCTTGCATCAGACATTGGGGAAGTTCCACTCCTCCTAATTCTCATTCAACCAGATGCTGTTCACAACCAATTCCCAGAATGCACATTTCAAAATAAAAGTAATACATTTATAATCCACTTGCTGCTTATTGCTGAGGGATCATGCATGATCCCTCACCAGCCTGTACCCATCCACGGAATGGTCATGACTGTCCTAACAACTTGCTCCTCACCTCATCCCCCACCGAAGCAAAAGATATGAATTGCACGTTAAAACAATCGCCCACTGATTTATTCCCTCCCCTCCCATCTTGCATAGGAGAACCTGAAATTCCCTATCTAAAGTCCGTTTAGCCCAAAGTGTGGGGTTGTGACTGTCAACACATCACACACCCCTTATTATCCCTTCCAAAGAAGGAATAGGAAGTCCCCATACTAAATGAAATAGCTGCAGTAAAACAAGTTGCAATGAGCCTCCCCCACACACAAACGACAGGAAGCCCAACAGTCAAAAACCACTTCCTGTCTCTTAATGGTTTAGTGGCCTTTGGCACAGGCCTTGGACATAGGCCTTCAGCAGCTTCTGCAGGCAAGACAACCATTATGAAGGGGAGAGGGTATCCAAGATAAGGCAGCAGCCAGCGCCATCTCCTAGCAGCAGTTACAGGTGAGGCTGTCCTGGTTATACTACCCTGGACAAACTCCTTTCAAATAGTGGTATTTAAAACAGTGTAGGGCTATCTGCTTTTTAGAAGCCCCTCAAGTTCATTGCACTTATTGTCTTGAAGCACTTTAGTGACTTGAGCAGATATTCAGCATTGTAAAACCTTCTTCTAGCTATAAAAACCCCTGTGCACGTTTGACGGAACTACCTGACCAGCCCCTGACTTTGACATCCGTCTTGGACATCTAGGATACAACCCAGTGCTTTGCTTGATGCCATTGTGACAGGGAGCCAACAGTCACAAAACAGAGGATGATCTGGTTCCAAATATAAAGACAGGGCCACAAAGGAGAGTGCTGTAGGCATTTATTACAGCTCTAGTCTTCAACCCATGCTCTTCATACAAAAGGAGCAAAAACACGTCACTGAGAAGGGATGTACAGACATAAATGTTCTCCAAAGTCCCAAAAGATTGGCTCACTTCCTTCGGGTTCCGTAGCAGCCACCAGAGGAAGTCATTAACACTGATGTGTCGCACCTCTACAGCACACTGAAGAGCTCCCTGTGGAGTCCAGGCAAAGGCTACTTTTATACAAGTGGGACGCAGTCACGTGACCTGCTTGTGCAATTTTTCAAAATACCGCAAGGCGGGATTATACGTGAATATGTGACGACCAATGCGATCATGCGCATTCAAGGTGGCTGCGCATTGTTTGCTGACCGCGAGCTAAACACCTCGATGTGCACGTGATCGCGTCCATTGTCACGTATAATCCCGCCTCATGGGATTTTGAAAAATTGTGCAACTGGGTCACATGACTGTGACCCGCTTGTATAAAAGCACCCAAAGTCCTGGACCATTGGTCTTCAGAGGCCTAGTCTTGATTGATTCACTTTCCTGAGGTGCAGTCTTCTCTTTATTTGATACATACACATGGCTATCTTGCTTAACAAAAGCACTAAATGGTAGAGGTATATAAACAATTTACCAATATGTTACATTTACATTCTGACCCAAAACAAAAAGTAATCACTTTGGCAGCCCCCTCACAAAAGTTACAAGATTGAGGCCTGATACAGTCTAACACAGGAGGCTACAAGTGGATGCAGTTGGCAGACAGGGGCAGCACGAAACAGTAAGACAATAATGGGCAACATGAAAGTGCTTCAGTATGCCATCAATGGTTGAAGTTATTCCCAGTGCAAACATTCTCCTGCTGAATGCATGTCCTGGAACTTTTGGCACACAAAGTCTGAGTCAGACTAATGTGTTGCATATTTTTCTGCTCTGTCAAAACTTGGTTCATTTGATAAACCTATTCTTGTGAGAGATTAAAAACATTACTTCAATATTAAAACGTCACTGAGGGATCTCTGTTTTTCTTTCTTTCTTCTCTTCTGTGGTATAAAAGATGCAAATACAGAATATGCCTCCTCCTTACCTCTGTGATGAATAATTTTGAGGACTGAAATGAGGTGCGTGGCAAAGAACACATCGGCCTCTGAATATGCAAAACATGGACAAAATGAAAGCTCCCTAGCCTGCGCCTCATATAATAGCTTTGCTCGTGACATATTGATACTGCTGTGTTTGCCTGGAAAATTGTTTAATATAAAAAGACATTTAAATATAAATCCAATTGCTGTTCAGACAGTCTTTAAGCTGCATCTCTTAGCAGCTAATGGGCAAAACAATCTCTTGTTTGTATTGCAAAGCACAAACACCCAAACATCCCCCCTCCCTTTCAAAACCCAAACCTATAATCCTATTTAATATTTCACTCCCTTTCCCCCTGAAGTTCTTCACTAAACAAAAATGTGGCACTGAGTGGTACAAGTATATTGACTTTGTCGCTGTAGAGCAGGCTCTCTTCCTACGTGTTTTTACAGCATGCAGCACAATGGGCTGATTAGAGATTGGAGCGCAGCAGCTCCCCAAGTCTTTGCTTGTGCGACCTCATTTTGGGAATGAACTCTTAATCCTGTGTTTCTAAACTACAAGAAAACCATGCATTATACGCCAAATATCAATTGGAATCATCCATCTTGTCTGCTTTGATTATGCTCCACTCCTTCTCTGTGCCCTCAACTGACTCGCTCTATCCCTTTGCCTTTAGCACAAACTCTATGTACTCTGCTCCAGGCTCGTTGCTCCTTTTCCATCCAGTCCCTTGCATCTAGTACTTTCTCTACTCACAGTCACGCATGCTTTGGTCCCTCCCTGAGCTTAAAATCTCTCTTCAAAACCTGTTTTTCATCAAGCTCTCCCTACCACCTCACCATCATAGACTTTTCTCACTGGGGTTTTTGTTTGCTTCTTTGTTTATTTTTTAAAGTGTTCTGCCGTTAAGGATAGTTTTATTTTGGGATTTTTATTTGCCCTTCTCCAAAAACTCAAGGAGGTTTAAAACATAGATATGTATAACATATACAAAAATAAGAAATGTAAAAACCTAATCTATATAAAATCCCCATTAAAATGACTCATCAAATCATATCCCCACTTACTAAAGGGCTGACCAAATAAACAGCCTGTTCCTGTTGCTTCCAGAACAGTCAGGTTTGGGCTGTGATGAACCTCTAGTGGATGCAAGTCCCAAAGCTGTGGGGGAGCCACTGAATGCCTCTCCAGTCTCCATGCCTTTGCTGTATTGATCTGATGCAATGGCGAGCTTGGAGAGGGGTCCCCTGGCTGACCTTAAGGATCATGATGGAACATAGTGGAGGGAGGTAGCCTTCCAGATATGTACGGCTTAAGTCATATAGTTCCCCCCTCAACACTTCCCCATAAAAATTAACTAAGTACATGCACCAGCAACTTCTCAATTTCATAAACTTGAGCATTGGGAACAAAGCTTCTAAGACTTGAAATGTGAAGACACTGGGAGCTGCTGGATGGTTTATGTTGAAATTAATTTTCTGTTGAAAATTAATAAGCCATCTGTGTACTAGAGCAGAGATTTCCAGTCTTTTTGCCAGTATGAGCCTCTTTTGAGACTTAATTTTAGGTCTAGTTTTCAAGTGTTAGCTTTGATTTGCGTAACTAAAGAGAAGCTGTTAACCATACAACAGTCAGGTTCCAATAAGCTGACCTCGCAACTAGGCAGGGAACTCTAAAAGCAGTGGGTGGTCTCTAAGGAGACTTATTAGCTTATTTTAGTTGGCCTGCTAACAAATTGCCTTTAAAAACCTTGGAGCCAACAGGTGGTGTAAGCAAAAAAAAAAAAAAAAAGTTAAGAAGAAATGATCCTGGAGGAACATTTAGTAGAAAACTATTCTCATTTAGTAGAAAACTAGTCCTTCCAGTCCAGTAACTGTACTCTAAGCTGGCTGCTCTATACATGGTTAAAAGGAAATTAGAGCTACAGTTCTTCCAAAGTTGTCCTGCTGAGCTTCTGAGGGAACGGATCACCTCTGCTCTAAGCTTCCTACTTTTCAGGAAGAGATTCTCTCTCTTGCTTTAATTTTTTTATTTTTTATTGTAAGGAAAATTAATCCAGGGGAGAATGGCCCATTTCCTGTCAAGTCATAGACTCCATGCCATACAGTATGCTCTGCAGTATTGCCTCACTTTTCTGTGAATCAGGGTATAAACAAATATGACATTAGCTACTTGCAAGTAGGGGTGCAGCAGGTAGTGTATTGGCTACCTGTGGGTGTATTTTTGGGCTGAATTTAACTGAATATTTGGGCACTTATCCCATTGGTGCCCGGGATTGGCTGAGCTGCAGTGGCAGTTGGCCAGGACGAATTAGGTTGAGCCAGGGCGTGACCACAGCTGAGAGAGGACTGTAAGAGGTAGTGAGATACTCATCTGAGAGTTCGGGGATGCAAAACACAGGAGTGTTGGTCCTGAGGGCAGCAAGCATCCAGAAGCAGGAATCCAGCCTTGGGAAGCTGATGACCACCTGCTGTGGTAGACGGTCAAGACTGAGCAGAGCTCCACAATGTACTTTGGGAAAACAGTGGGGAAGTGGAGACACCTAACCAGATGCCTAACAAGGTGGCAGAGTTGCACCTTGTTACAAGGAGCCCATAGGATGGTAACATAGGTTGCTTGCCCACCTGCAGATTTTCACATGATATTCAATCTCTCATGAAATTATTCTGCACGTGACTTTGGTAGTGGGCTGTATGCCCACGTTAACTTATATCTGGGGCATGGATCTGTTATTTTCAACAGCAGGTCCATGCCCACATTATCACATTCCCCCCACATTTTATTTTTTATTTTTTATTTTCATAAATTTTTACCCCGCCTCTCCTGCCATGCAGCTCAGGGCGGCTTCCAAAATATTTAAAACAATAAAATCAGTTAAAATTATCATACATATTATAAACCATTAAAACAGGACTAAGATACAGCATAAAAACCCAAATAGGTGGGGGAACTAAACACCCCTCCCTACCCACCCACCCTCCCAAAGGCCTGGGCGAACAGCCAGGTCTTACAATTTCGCCGGAATGTTAACAGGCTAGGGGCCAGGCGAGCTTCCTCCGGAAGGGAGTTCCAAAGCCGCGGCCCCACTACCGAGAATGCCCTCTCCATTGTGGCCCCCCGCTTAACACGGGGGACCTCCAGGAAGGCACCCCCGGCGGACC
>QEPC01013045.1:2911540-2929702 GCA_003113815.1 Sphenodon punctatus
CCTACAACCCCCACCCTACCACCCTAGCCCTGTACTAAAGAAGCCCACACAAAACAACAATAGCCCCCTGCCACCCCCTGCGGCCCCAAAGTGCCCCAAAGTGCCACGCCCTTTGGCTCCGGCCCTTCGGACCGCGAGCCTGCGGCTGCGGCCTACAGCTCAGCCACTGGGCACGGGGCTTTAAGACCCCAGCTACTTCCGGGTGGGGGGGAGGGGACAGGTCAGCCCACGTGGCTGGCCTCTGCGTTCCCCCCCCTATCCCCCCAACAGCTCACAGTTTGTTGTTGTTTCCCCTGCAGGTCCCAGGTGAGCAGCAGCAGCAGCGGCAGTGATGACAGCGGCAGCGGAGCAGAGAGATGCGGAGTGCAGCCCCCCCCATCAGCGGCAGAGCTCCACGAGCGCCCCGCAGCAGCAAGGCAGGCAGGTAGGTGTAAAGCTCCCAGCAGGCTCCCAAGCTGAGCCGCTGGGCATGGGGTTTTAAGCCCCCAGCTACTTCCGGGTGGGGGGGAGGGGACAGGTCAGCCCACGTTGCTGGCCTCTGTGTTCCCCCCCTATCCCCCCAACAGCTCACAGTTTGTTGTTGTTTCCCCTGCAGGTCCCAGGCGAGCAGCAGCAGTGGCGGCAGTGATGACAGCGGCAGCAGAGCAGAGCGATGCGGAGCGCAGGGCCCCCTCCCCGCCGGCGGCAGAGCTCCACGAGCCCCCCGCAGCAGCAAGGCAGGCAGGTAGGTGTAAAGCTCCCAGCAGGCTCCCCAGCAGGCAGGGTGGGGTGGGGGTGCTAGGAAAAGCCTCCCCCAGTTCACTAACTTCTACTCCCCACTCCCTCCAGTCCAGTAACTCACCTGGGGGCAGCAGTAACAACAGCAATAGCGACTTCTCCAGCTGCCTGTCCATAGCTTCCTCCGCTTGTTTTCATTCCTTTGCAATGGGGTCTTTCAGAGCAGCTGTGCCTGGATGATATCATCCCACTGCAGCTGCCTGGAAGGCCCCGTCAGGATGGGCTGGAAGCAACCAGAGGAAGCTATGAAGAGAGGTGGCTGAAGAAATCCCGGCTGCTGTTACTGCTGCTGCTGCCCTTGTGTGAGTTAGTGGGCTGGGGGAGGCTTTTCCAGACCCCCCCCTCCCCCAACCCAGCCTTGCCCGATGGGGGAAAGAAGGTAACTGGGCATGGATCTGTTGTTTTCAATAACTGATCCATGCCCCAGATAAAAGTTAACGTTGGCATATAGCCCACTACAAAACTCAGGTGCAGAATATTTTCACGTGAGATTGGATCTCATGTGAAAATCTGAACGTGGGCAAGCAACCTGGATTTTCAGCCCTGTCAATCCGTGATGAAATACACATGTAATTTCATCCTGCATGTGAAAGGGGGGGGGGAGGGAGGGAGGGAGGGAACCCCATGTTACACAATCTCATGTTTTTTTGGAAACAAACATGAAACTGGGTATCGTGGGCAAGCAGCCATATACAGGAGAATCCCAAAGCCTCATTTCTAAAATAGGCCTGAAGTTCCTGAATGGAAAAGAAAATTTGCTGCTAGTGAAACTGACACAACTCCTCTCTAAAACTGGTCCTGCTGCTGAACTGAGAAGCTCAGTGGACAGAAGTTCATTATGTGGTATATTTTCCTCCGTACCACAGGACTGCTGAGGAGTTCCCAGGATTTGTTCCAGGAAACACATTTCAGCAAACCTGTGTTCCCTCTGTGGATTGCTCTTGGGTTTGTATGAGCAAATGTGACACGTGCTTCCATATTAGGCAGTGAAATGGTGGCAAGCATTATGTAGAGACACTCACTGGTGGAGGCAGCCATCCCTGAGGGCATGCCCTCATGGTTAGGTCTCCTGGATTAAGAATGCCATACGAAGCCCTTCACACACTTTTACCACCCTGTTGATCATACCCGTAGGCAAACAAGTTGATATTCAACTGTTGTTTAATCTTCCTTAGCTTCATGGCCACCTTTCAGGGAGAGGGTGTGGTTTTCCTGTTGCCGGGTCACCAGTAGTGTCATAGTTCATGAGGGAGCCTTGCAGCCTGGAGAAGAGCAATGGATTGTTACTCTGTACAAGTGACCCCCAAATGTTGACTGGGATTTTCAGCAACACTATAAACTTAAGGCGACTGCTAAAGACTGCTGGCTAGTTGGTGGCTCTAGGGCTCAGACAGGCAGGTGTGGAAAAGGGTTAGTTTTAAATTTGTGGGTAGTTCCCCCCCCCTCATCCCCCCCTCCCCAGAGGTATAATGTGCATGTTATGGGGATGTACTACAGGGGAGGGTAATGAGAAGCAGAAGTGTGAGTTTGTGAGATATTAGAGGGAGAAGTGTGTTTTGAGTGGAAGGACTAGGGTGAGGCTCCCCAAAGGGAGTGGATGGAAGTAGGGTGGAAAGTTTGGGGGTTAGCCATTGCCCCTCCATGAGGGTTGGGGGCAGGGGTTTGGCATGGGGGAGGGGACTTCTTTTGGGTGAGAGAGTAAGTGGGAGTGGAGATGATTGGGCATGGAAATGTGTGGGCTTTTTATGTATTTGAAGATGTTTTTTGTTTATTGTATTAGGCAGCAACACTCTTCTTCTCTCCCTTGTCTGCCACTGAGCTGTCCTTTTAGAGATGATAATGCCCCATCTCCAGTGAACCATACTATATTCTCAATAACTTCCCACCTTTGTAAGTGTTCATGCCTAGCAGGTGATAGTGCCCTCATTGTAAAGTTGGCAGTGAATCTGTTCTGTAGCTACAAGGGCACAGAGCTGAAAATAAGATTTTCAATGTGCAAGTGATGTGCCTGGTAACAGAATTTAATTTGCAAGACCAAACTTTGACAATATTGTGTTTATGTTGCAGTGTCATTTGCTGTTTAGTAGAAACATTCACAGTGCCCGGGTTCCATCTGTTAGGAATAGTGAAGGCTGGTAAATACTGCGCAAACACAGGATGCAGCTTCCTGGCAAATGATATTCAGTACAGCCCAAACATAAGCAAGGTTTTTAACATTTTACATCTCCCCCCCCCCCCACCTCCCTGCCTTTTGACACAGCAGTAGCTGCTCTCCAGCTTTGACTAGATTCATAAATAACATACACCATTTTACATTTAAATAATTGCCTGATGAGAACTAAGCACACACACACCATTGCTGAAGTTATGAAATGTAATGTTGTTTTTGTCTTACTTTATTATTATTAAATATAAACAACATACATAAAGGTCCCTAGTCAATGGACTTGGGCTAACAAAATACAAAAATATTACTATATCCCCACACCATAATTCTGTGGATTTACATTCAAGCTATTTGCTATAAGGTGGACAATTTATCTATTTCTTTCATATAAATAGTTCTCTTCTTTAAATCTGTGGATGTTGTCTTCAGCATTTCCCATATAGGAAACCAAACTGCGTAGAAATCTGAGTAAGCGTCCATAAGTTCAGCCCTTAATTTCTCGATTGATGGAACAAACAATAATCGACCTTTCCGTTCAGCTATTGATAGGACTTCTACATTTCCCCAATTCTTGCTGAAGTCAACGTGATGGTACAAGTCTCTTGATAATATTTAATTATTGGAATATTTGTTAATATTCTTAATAATGCAATTTCAGGTTTAAACGGGAGCAATATTCCAGTAATCATACGTATGTGTTGCCAAATCATTAACCGAAATTGGTTAACGATATGGTTAATGTACTGTAATATTGTATGCTGCAGATTTTTTTGTCATAATTATTGACAAATATGCATCTAAAAAAAGCAGATACCCTTCTGCTTGACAAGGAGTCCTGTATAAAGGGAATAACAACAGCATAGCTCTGAGAGGGACAGATAGTGCAGCTGCACTGGATCCCAGGACCTGGAGGGGCTGACGATCCCAGATGCAGATGCACCTCTGCCCATGCTGTCTTCTGCCCCAGGGCCGTTCTAACCGAGCTACGTCTCTGGGGTAGATATCTTGTCAAAGTATGTTTTGCTTGTGATGTTTCCCTTAAAAATTAATGAATCGGCCAAGGCCTGTCTGATTAATATATTGTGTATGAATCTGTGCAAGGCCTTCCTTCTTTTAAGAGAGATGCAGATCATCAGAAGGGGTGAGATCCATGCAGCTGGGAGGACTGTTGGTGGAGGGTGAGCATTGCTAGCCAATTGGGATAGCTTGCCCCCCAAACTCTGTTGGCCAAATATACTACTCTGGTAAGCAGTCTGGAAATGAGGCTGTAGCATATCCGGAGTCCCTGAGACCATTTCACCAACTGCTTCCACATGGTGTGGTGGTTCCTTGGCTTGCACAGCCTATGTACGCCTGTCCCATGCTTGATGAGATGAATGAATCCTACATTGCCCCCAGAAAATGCTCAGGCTATGACGAACCTCCAAGAGAAGTGCGTTCCAGAACTGTGGAGCAGCTACTGAGAGAGCCTCTGTGCACCCTCGCTGTACAAACATGGTGCAATGATGGAACTCACAAGGGGCATGAGTTAGGGAATGAAATGGAACATAGGAAAGAGCCAGTATGAAATATAAGGCCCAAGCCATTTGGGGTTTTAAAGGTCAATTTATTTTGTTCAGTTACTTTTATTTTTAAAAATGGGCACAACGTTTTGCCATCACCAAACGAAGTGCATAATTCAAACAAACAAACAAAAAGGAAAGAAATAAAAAGAAAACCACATCTCAACATTAACAAAAATACAAATAATAAAATGAATCCAGTAATGAACATTAAAAAAATCCACTTCCATATTCTCCACAAAATTTACTAAAGTTGCAGAAGGGGGATACCTTCATCTTTGTTGCTCAGCCAATACTGCCACTTCACTGATAGAACCAGAATTATTTTTTATGAAACCAAATTAACTTTTCACAATTGGACAAAAAGGAAACAGTTGTATAGGTTCTATACCTTATGTCAAGCATATTAATTATGGCAGGTCCTTCCGGTCTTATATTTAATCATACTAATAAAAAATATGATTAAAATAGGAATGATTAATTACAATTATGATTAAATGTTATAATTTTATATTAAGGGTAATAAAATGATAGGATATTGAATGGTGTGCTTGATACATGTGGATAGGTTGTTTTTGATGGGAAGAGAATCTTTTATTAAGTTGTGTTTTATGATTGTGCTATTTAACTTTAATATAAACTTCATTCACCATTAAACTTTTGTGTAATAAAAAGCAGAACCTGTATTGAAGTGCATAAAGACGTAAGAGCCTGTACAAACAGAATGAATAGTAGATTACAAGAGAGAGAGAGAGAAAATCAAAGCATGAGACATTAGGAGAGGGTTACCTAAAGCATATCAAATATAAAATAAAAATAAAACTAGAAACGGAATTAAGAAGGGAACACTCCCACACTCTCAGCGGTGTGTGTGTGTGGATTTGTGCCCGCCTTCCCAGAACAGGGAGCTGGGCAGGGGAAGGGCAAAGGCACCTTTGCCCCTCCCCTGCGGCCCAGGAGGCTTGGCACCGTGACCCAATGGGAGGAGAGGAGATGCACCTGGTGGGTGGAGATTTGACCAGGTAGAGATACCTGGACCACCGGGTGCCTCTTCCTCTCTCCTCGCTCGCAGGGCAACACACAGAGAGGGATTTTTGCAGCTCTTACCTGGATCACTTCCCCGCCTACTTAAGGTGATTGGTCCCTGATTAGCATTCAGGGGGAACCCGTGATGATAGCCCTACAGAGCTAGCATTGCTTCCATGTCATTGTGGTTATGTCCTTACACAAATCCTCCCTTGGGAGGTTTTCAAGCCACATGGAGCGCCACTGCCCAGCCAACGTGGTGGCGCTAAATCGCTCTATCCACAGGTGGGGGCATGCCCACGTGGAGCGCCGCTGCCTGGGCAGTGTGGCAGCATTCAAGCACTGCATGTAAAGCCCTGAAGTGGGGGGGTCAGGCCCATGTGGAGTGCCGCCACCCGGCCAGTGCGGCAGCGCTCAAGCGCTGCATTTAAAGCCCTGAGGTGAGGGGGGGGCAGGTCCACGTGGAGCACTACCACCCGGGCAGTGTGGCGGTGCTCAAATGCTCTATTCAAGCCCCGAGGGATGGGGGGGAGCATGCCTACATGGAGCATCGCCACCTGGCCATTGCAGTGGTGCTCAAGCGCTGCATTTAAAGCCCCAAGGTGGGGGGGGCAAGCCCACGTGGAGTGCTGCCTGGTCGGTGCAGCGGTGCTCAATCACTGCCTTTAAAGCCCCTGTGTGGGAGGGCAGGCCCATGTGGAGTGCCGCCGCCTGGCCAGCCCTGGGGTGGGGTGGAAGATTTTAAAAAAACCACAAACCCATGGAGGCACCGCCTGGGTCAGCGCGGTGGTGCTCGTTGGTGCTGCGGGAGCCCTGGTACTTTCGGTAGAACTGGGGGGAGGGTGCCGCCTGGATTGGCGCTGTGGCACTCAGGTTCTGATTCTGATGCCATGGGGGGGCAGGTCCTCGGGGAGCCCTGGGGTGGGGTGGGGACAGACACATGGGGAGCACCAGCATAATGGGGCTCAGTCACTTTTGCATAATCCCCGGGGTGGGCATAAGCCCCAGAGGGGTGGAAGGAGAAAGGCCCCCATAGAGTGCCGCCACCTGGGTCAGCGCAGCGGCACGCAGTTACTATGGCATAAGCTCCAGAGTTGGCGGGGGGGAAAGGCCCATGTGGAACTCTGCTACCTGGGCCGGCAGCACTCATTTTCTGTAGTATAAGCCCCAGGGTGGACATAAGCCCCGGTGCTCAGCAGGTTATTGGAAACCCCACGGGGGCGAGGGGAGCCAAGGGGGGAGCATGTTGGTGCTTGGGGGTTCTTGCGGATGGCACCCCTGGAAAAAGCCCCCCTTGGGCTACATCCTAGAGAGTGCCTTGACACCCATGAGTTGGGGATTAACGAAATCTTTGTTTTATGTTTCCATGGAGTACAGGTCAAAATGGCACAGACAAGATCTAGTCGTGGTGGTAGGGGTTCTTGAACTTGACAGGTCACAGAGGCTTTAATCTCTAATACTGGGAGGGGACAAGCCTGGTTGGGGGCTCCTGCCACCCTGGCTTCACAGGGGGACCAGGAGCAGCTAGACCGTGCTCCTAGGTACACCATGCAGGATGTAACCAAGATGGTAGCCATCACGCTGGAGACCGTACACGCCCGGTGTGCAGGTGAGACAGCAGAGGATCCTCCTCCTCCCAAGCGAGGATGCGGAGGGTGGGTCATGGCCTCTAGGCGAGCAGAGAGCAAGGCGGACAGTGAGGACATGGCTGAGGGAATGCAGACAGCCACAACTGACACACACGGGATGAGCGGGATACCATCAGCTCTGATTAACCAAGGTGAGGGGTCCATGGGTCCCGCAGTTACCAGTACTGCAGGCTCCGTGGGCCCGGGGGGCCAGGTTCAGCATGCTGGAGTAGCCACAGGTCCCAGTCCCTCAGCTGATGGACAGCCCGTCCAGTGGTACTGGGATAAATCAGCAGTGCTGGCATTAGATACCAATGCTGCGACCCCAGTTTGTGATACTAATGCAGTTTGCATGGAGACCCAAGCCACCTACGGGTGACCAGGTGTTAACCTGAGCCTGCAAGCTTATGATATCCCTAACTCTTTGCCTGGTGATCACCTGTCCCTCACAACTAAGGAGGAGATATGAAAGGGGGAATTTATAGACATGTTTAGGTTATTGCATGGGGAGGAGCCGGGTGATGAGGGCATGGAGTTCGATAAAGGGGGTAAGGGTAAATGAAAAGGCCCCCTGTACCCAGAACATGGGGGAAATGGTCAGTCTACTTCTATATTTATATGGGAGTGGTAGCATAAGGTTTCCTAGTAGGGCCTGGCAGCTAATACAATACGCTGCTATGATTCAAAAGGCTTACTTAGATTTTGGCAGTACGGCCTGGCTTTAATACGATGAAATGCTTCATCGCTGGGCTGCATCCAACCCCCATACGTGCTTGGATATTATTAATTAAAATAGGCATTCCCAAATTATGGCCCCATACCACCCTGTAGTAGGCATCCAGACAGGGAGCGGGGTGGTGCTACCAGGGCCTTCAAGGCCAGTTTCGGGGAAGCCGGTATGTTGGGCTTTTAATGGGAAGGGGTGTTTTTGTGACCATTGTAAATACGCCCACGCCTGTGTGAACTGCGAAGGCGGTCACCCTGCTGCTTCATGCTTCAAGGGTCGCCCTGATTCCAGGAAACAGAGGTTTGCCAACGGCGGCCCAAAACAGGACCGGCAGGGGGGCAGAGGGGCACAGCAGACAAATAGGGGCCATGGGTCTGGCCCCTATGCCAATCAGGCTTGAGGTGCTAGGTCCCCTTCTACAGCATTACCCTAACAGGGTTGATGCTGATTACTTATGGCAGGGTTTTTCAGAGGGTTTTCAGATTCCTTACATGGGTCCTCGGGTCAGCCAGGTTGCTAACAACCTGAAATCGGTATGGGGAATGGAGAATGTGGTGTGGGCTAAAATAAGTAAAGAAATAGCAGCAGGGAGAGTAGCGGGTCC
This sequence comes from Sphenodon punctatus, assembly GCA_003113815.1. NCBI lineage: Eukaryota > Metazoa > Chordata > Lepidosauria > Sphenodontia > Sphenodontidae > Sphenodon > Sphenodon punctatus. Next base: position 2,920,032 of record QEPC01013045.1, read on the forward strand.
ATTCCCTGTCCCCCCACTCCATCCCTTGTTAGGGTTAGTGCCAAAAAAGACCAAGGGGGATTACCGATTGATATATCACGTGTCCTACCCGAGGGGCAGTTTTGTCAATGATGGGATTGACCCTGCGCTCTGCTCAGTGCAGTACACATCCTTTGATGCTGCGGTGCGCATCGTGTGGGCATGTGGACGGGGGTGCTCATGGGGAAGTGTGACATAAAATTGGCTTTTTGCTTGCTGCCGGTACCTCAAGAGATTTCAATCTCTTGGGTTTTTCTTTTAGGGGCCAGTTTTTCTAGGACAAGGCAATGCCCATGGGATGTTCAGTTTCATGCTCCGCCTTTGAACGCTTTAGCACCATGCTTGAATGGGCAGTGAGGGACAGGGCAGGTTTACCTTCCATATCACATATGGATGATTACATATTTCTGGGGCAGGCAGGGTCCCAGGAGTGTTCCCAAGTTATGTCTACGTTTGCCATGGTAGCAGAAGAGCTGGGTGTCCCGTTGGCAGGGGAAAGGACAGAGAGTCCCATGACCAGGATCTTCTTTTTGGGCATAACGATTGACACAGTGTTTTGCACTGTCGAGTCTCACCTTGGACAAGCTGGCCTCCCTACCGGAGCTGCTTAGGAGCACTGTGCCAGCCAAGAAGGTGATGTTAAGAGCAATGAAAACATTACTGGGCCACTTCAACTTTGCCTGCAGAGTGGTAGCCCCTGGTAGGGCATTCTGCACGTGGCTAGCACGAGCTACAGCAGGTGTGATGACACACACACACAGATATCCAAAGGCATTAGGGAGGGCCTTAGGTCTGGTTAACATTCCTCGACAGCTACAATGGGATTTCATTGTGGAGTGAAATGCGGCTGCTTGAGGTGGACCTTCAGATGGTATCCGACACTGCAGGGGGGATAGGTTTTGGGGTTTTCTTTCTGGGCAGCTAGTGCGCCCAGCGGTGGCAGCCCCAGTGGGAATCCATGACTCTAATCAGAGACATAACCTTTCTTGAGCTCTTCCCATTACTGGTGGCTTTGGAGCTTTAGAGGGCGGTGCTTCCGGGACACTCACGTATGTTTTTGGTCCAATAACCAGGCGGTGGTACAAGTAATCAACTGACAGTGTAGTAAATCCAGCCTAGTCATGATCTTAGTCCATAGGTTTGTCTTGAAGTACCTTTCCCTTAACATGTATTTCTCTGCGAAACACGTCCCTGGCATACATAATGATGTTGCTGATTCCCTCTTTCGCTTTCAGATGGAGTGGTTTCATTCCCTGGCACCCGGTGCCAACATCAACCCGGAGGTGATGCCTGTGGCCTTGTGGGAGCTTGGGAGCAGAGATTAGACGAGGGCATTAGAGCGGCGGTGTCGTGCTCCACCTGGCGTTCCTTACACCACATCTTTCCAGGGCTTTCTCAATTTTCTGTCCTCCCACAGTTTGCAGGAGCAATGGCCCATACCCCCCTGTCATGTGGAATGGTTCGCTGCCCACTTGAGTTGCCGTGGGTTGGCGCCGCAGACCATAAAGTGTTGCCTAGCAGCTATCACCTTTTTCTGCAAGGCATAGGGGGTGGCTGACCCATGTGCAGGATTCAGGCTCTGCAGAGCTATTGAGGGGTGGGTCAAAGAGTGTGGGCTAAGCAAGGATGCCCGGTGTCCAATACCCATTAATACACTGACCTGCTTGATTGCCGCGCTGCCGCGGATCTGTTCATCTCCTTACGAGGTGTTGCTTTTCCGGATGTTTTTTTCTACAGCATTTTTTGCAGCATTGCAAATCACTGAGTTGGTGCCTGTTTTGAAGTGTGATCGGTCAGGAACTGACCTGGAGTTATGGGACATAGCCCTGAGGCCTGACTCTCTCGCCATCATGATTCAGCGTTCCAAAACTGATCAGGAGGGATGGGATCAGCTATTAATGCTGCACCGATCCCCGGTCAGGGCCATGTGCCCGGTCTTGGCATTGTCTGCTTAATTGGATGCTCGCCCATGCCTATAGGGCCCCCTCTTCAAATCTGGACTGCATCCACAGCAGCCATGGGGAGGCTACTTGCCTCTCAGCTTAAGATGATAGGTAGATGGAGGTCCGGCGCTTATCGTATGTATGTATGACCATTCAGCCCACCGCAGTAGGCTCTGACCTGTTTGTAAAACTATTATGTTTTGTCACTTTCAGGCACAGGGCGGCTACCCATTGTATGGATATGTGGGCACAGCATTGTGCGTTGGGCCGAATGCCATGCTGCTAATTCAGACTTTGGTACACAGCTGGGTTGTGGACTGCAGATCCGCCTTTATTGGTTTGGGCGCAGCGGTATGCGATGGGATCACCTGATGCCTTCGCTGTTCTGCAGGGCTGCACGCTTTGGGCCCGTGATGTCCTGGTCATTCACTTGGGTGAAAATGGCCTTGACCTGTGCAGTGCATGGGAGCTCACTGTCAAAATGAAGAATGACATCTCTGAATGGGTAACTATGTGGCCGCAGTCCTCCATATGGTGGTTGGATTTATTGGAGTGGCAGGTTTGGCGGTACGCCACTTCACCAGGCACAATTGAGCGTGCCAAGCGAAAAGTCAACAGGGCTATGTGGGCATTCATGGCACACTTTGGTGGCAGGGTGGTACACCATGAGCATATTGTGTACCAGAATGCAGGCCTTTTTGAAATGACAGCGTGTATTTGTCTGTGCATGGGAATGCTGTCTGGTTGGAGAATTTGAGGGTGGTTTTGCATGCACATTTTGAGATACCTGTGTGGGGGGAAAGGGTTGAGTGAAGTTTTCCTCTCCCTTTTCATGGTGGTTAGTGGGGTAGGAACCATGCTGTGGTAAGGCACTCCCTAAGAGCTAAGGGGACACGCTTGCACCCCATTGCCACTCGGGGAGTGGGGGGGTCTTAAGGGTGGGGGCCACAGCCCAGGCTCGGAACGGCTGGTAGGGGCCTTCAACCCTCCCTGACCCAAGGGGAGGGTGAATTTGAAGGGTCGATTCACCTGGGTTAGGAGGGCAAGACTTAGCTTAACTCCCTTGCCTGCTTTCTATGGCATGGTTCCTCTCCTCTACATTCACACAGGTTCCTTATTTGCTGCTGTTAAGTATGTATACATAATGTAATAAAGTTGCGGCCGATGCCTCTTTCACCCCAAAACATGTCTCTGTCTGTTCTTATGGGAGGTGCGGGCACAAAAGAAAAAACAACAAAGGAATGAGAAAATAATGACTATAAAATAAATGGAGTTTATATGTACTATATACATATATAATAAAACATTAACAGTAGAAACTGAATTAAGAAAAGAGAGATTATACATTAAATAGCGGTGTAAAATAAGAACATGTATAAAGCAGTAGAAGCCTCTATAAACAGAATGAATTACTAGATTATAAGAGAGAGAGAGAGAGAGAGAGAATCAAAGCATGAGACATTAGGATGGTTACTTAAGAATCGTAACCAAGCCAAGTACGTGTACTTGAGACCTTGCATCTTCATGAATGTTAGACCCCTTGTCTCTCCCTCTGTTCCCCTTCCTAAGATTGTAAGCCCTAGGGGCAGGGACTGTCTATTTTATTACTTTGTAAAGTGCCAGGTACACTGCTGGAGCTATATAAATGTTTGTTAATAATAATAATAATAATAATAAGTTACTTAATACATATAAAATATAAAATAAAAAAAATAAAAATAAAACTAGAAACGGAATTAAGAAAAGAAAACAACAACAAAGGACTGAAAAAATAATGAATATAAAATAAATGGAGTTACTTAATACTATAGACATATAAAATAAAACATTAAAAGTAGAAACGGGATTAAGAAAAGAGAGATTAAACATTAAATAGCGGTGTAAAATAAGAGGTTAATTTAAATACAATTTAAAGATTTTTTTACCCCACATACAAAGATTTTCAACTGTGTTACATGGAGACTCTGGCTGTAAGATGTTGATGCGTCACTGGTTTCTAGCGGTAATGAGTTCTTTTCCCCCCTTGCTTTCGGCAGGAGTAAGAAACCCCACCTTTAGGCATAAACCAATCAGAAGAGAGTGATGTGTCAGCAAGTCCTATTGGTTAGTTTGAATTTTGTGTTTGTTAGTTTACACCAATCAGGAAAACTTCTAAGTAAATTTTGCAAGGGTCTAGCTGTATAAAAAGACTTCTGTTAGCGAAGGCTTTTTAACCTACAACAACAACAACTATGGAGAGCCTCAAAACTTCAAATGATGCCAAGATTCCAGAATCTCCACCTTTTGCACCGACTCGGAGATTGTATGAAAGATTGTACAGACGCGGGAACACATTGTCAATACCTCAGCCTTCTTTTGTTTCGGAGGAGGATAAGGAAAATAGACTAGAGCATGTACGCAGAGTTCTGATGATGGAAATAAGACAACAGGTGGTGAATTCTGACGCCGAAGTAAGTAGACAAAGTAAGGGGGTGGGGTGGCTGTATGTATTTATGGCCTGGGGTTTATAAGCTAATGTTTTTTGGTGGTTGTTTTGAATTAACAGACTAGCAAGGACAGTGAGCCTTTGTACAAGATGATGGTATCAAAGGGGTTGGCCGTGGAGGAGAAACAGGCTGAGGAAACCTAAGTGGAAATGGACGGGGCAGGAAACAAAGCTGTAAAGAATGACAAGGATGACCATCCGAGGCTGGTGAAAAGTAAAAATGAGAAGCCTGAGGAGATGGATGACGAAGACTATATTGAAATAGATGGTGTGGAGAATGATGCAGGTGACCGGAAGGTGCAAAATGCCTGGGAAGGTGCAAAATGAGAAATGGATGATGACGATTATGTGGAACTAGACGGGGCTGAAACAGAGGGACATGTTGTGACAGGCCTACCAGCGATGAGCAGAGCGATGTGATAATATCTTATTCGGATTATGGGAACAGCCAACCAGCAGCGAACAGCATTCAAGGAGACATGACAAAGATGGAAAATACGGTACGTTGATGAGTAAGAATGCTAGTAATATATGTAAATTTTTAACGAGCACAGAAATTAACTGCCCTGGAATTGTTTTTACATAGGAAAAAGAGGACCCAGGCGATTGTAGCCCGCCAAGGAAGACCAGGGATTCTGATGAGGAGGTAGAAATGTGTAAACATTTTGAGAATGAGGGTAGATTTGACATCAAGTGAGAGTCTAAAACTCCTCTTCTTTTTGATTTTTGATAGTCTTTTGAAGTTTTTTCATCAAGACAACTATGAAGACACCCATGACCATTTTTCTTTAAACCTATTGTGCACATGCGGTTTCTGCGTAAACAGGAAGGATATTCAAAAGATTGACAAAAGTACGGGAGATATTTGGGAGGAATCAGAATACGCTATTACAACACATGTAGTTCAGGTAGTGATTATATGTGTAGCGTGTGAATGTGCGAGGGCTGAATTGATGAATTATTTCAGATATGAATATGTATTTTACAGGAGTAACGCACAACACCCGGGATACAGATTCTTGTACTGGGACACGGATAAATCAGAATTTCAGATCTATGTGGCAGCGGTTAACATAAGCCTCAACAAGATTCTGAGTATAGTGATGGCTGTGGCATAGAAACTAGGAAAGCTCCATTTGACTAAAAACATACATGTGAGGCTGCATGGCTGCTAAGAAAGTTAGAGGGTATTTTCAGACGTTATGGGCCGTTTGACCCGCCACGCTGAATCCTGGACTGGGATTATCATCTCTCTCAGATCCCGGTCCGTGATGAAGCCAGCTGTCCTTTAGATGTGCTGACTCCATCACGCTGGAAAATCTTGGTGGGGCGGGGCTGCGTGGTGCGATGTGTGGCCGCACAGCCCCGCCCCCCCCCATGCTCCCAAGACCGACCGCCAACCACTGCACCCGATCCTGTACTGTGGTTGGGGACATGATCCGTGATTGGCCAAGGTAGCAAACGTTACTTTTGGCCCATCCCGGATCGTGGCCAATCTAACCACGGTTCTGGACCTCAGGCCGACTGGAGGTCCAGAACTGTGGTTATCTTTGATTCCCGCCAGAAATTCACCATGGTGACCATCTGGCAGGGATCAAACAGATGTTACCGTGATTGCTGCCACCATACGGAATCCACTGGGATTCACTATGGTGAGCAGCGATTTAGTAACGTCTGAAATTACCCAGAGCTAACTAAGCAGAAGATAACCCTGATGACAGAGGTGTGTGGTATCATACCCTATGAAGTTATGGTAATGGTACGTAGAAGGGCCAGAAGGTATGATGGAGCGGGTGTATACGCCTTTGGTCCTAACAGGGATAGGAAGTGTGAAAGGATTAGGATGTAGGCTATAGTACATTATCCTACAGTGATGTTGACAGAGGATACCCCAATGAGTCCCATATTATCAAAGCTGTTATTGTATATTCCATTTGTAATTGTGCGATTGAACAGTTGTTAGAAAAATATAAGAGACACGTAGTATGTTGTTGGTATAGATGTGATCACAGTTGTTTGTATTATAATGAATTTGAAACAAATGAACAGATTCATTATGTCGTCGTCCATTTGGGCCTCAACAGGATTCTGTGTGTGATAATGGCGGTGGCTTATAAACTAAGGACGCTTAGGCTGAACAATGATACTGTGATTGTCAGGGTATGGAGGGGGCAGGGCCTGCAGCGACAGTGGAGGAGGGGGCGGGGGTGGCTCGGGGTGCCCAGGAGGTCACGCTCCCCACAACCCCAGTACCTCCTCATCTCCTTCCCCCCGGCCTCCCTTGACGAAGTCTCCACTCTGCTCTCTTCCTCAAACCCCTCCACCTGCCCTCTTGACCCAATCCCCTCCCGCCTCCTGACCTCTATTGCTCTCACTGTTGCCCCCCCCATGTCATTGATCTCTCCCTCTCCACTGGCTCCTTCGCTGCCACCTTCAAGCATGTCACTGTTTCTCCCATCCTCACAAAACCCACCCTGGACCCATCTGACCCCTCTAGTTACCATCCAGTCTCCCTCCTTCCCTTTGCCTCTAAGCTTCTAGAACGTGTTGTCTACTCCCACTGCCTGGACCTCCTCTCTGCCAATCCCTCCCTGGACCCTCTCCAATCTGGCTTCTTCCCCCTTCATTCCACAGAAACTGCCCATGCTAAGATCACCAATGATCTACTTGTTGCTAAATCTAAGCGCCTCTACTCCATTCTTGTCCTCCTTGACCTCTCTGCTGCCTTCAACACTTGCTTCGCTCCTTGGGTTTCTGCGGCTCTGTCCTTGACTGGTTCTCCTCCTATCTCTCTGACCGCTCCTTTAATGTATCTCTTCCCAATTCCAGTTCCTCCTCCTCCCTCCCCCTTTCAGCTGGAGTTCCCCAAGGTTCCTTGGTCCTCTTCTCTTCTCTATCTACACCCTTTCTCTTGGCAAACTCATTGCCTCCCACGGCTCTCCAATATCATGTCTATGCTGATGACACACAGCTCTACCCCCATCTACCCCCTCTCTCTCCCTTTCTGTCCACTCATGCCTCATCAACTGTCTCACTGACATCTCCACCTGGATGTCCCAACGCCAGCACAAGCTCAACATGGACAAGACTGAACTCCTTATTTTTCCTCCCTCCTCTTCCTCTCCCGCTTCCCTGTCCAACCACATCAATGGAGCCACCATCCATCCTGTTCCCCAAGCCCAAAGCTTGGGATTCNCCGCCATCCATCCTGTTCCCCAAGCCTGTAGCTTGGGCTTCATCTTTGAATCTCATCTTTCTTTTAAGCCTTACATTGACTCTGTTGCCAAATCCTGCCGCTTCGCCCTCCATAACATCGCTCGGATCCGCCCCTTTCTTTCTATCTCCTCTGCCAAAATCCTTGTTCATGCCATGGTCATTTCTTGCCTCGACTACTGCAATCTTCTCCTCGCTGGCCTCCCTCGCTTGCACCTGTCCCCCCTTATTGCCATCCAAAACTCTGCTGCCAAGGTCATCCACTCAGTCCATCGCTTTGACCATGTGCAGCCTCTCCTCTCCCCACTGGCTCCCCCTTCCTGAACGCATCCGGTTTAAACTCCTGGTATTCACCTATAAAACACTTCACAGCCAAGCTCCCCCTATCTCTCAGCCCTGATCTCCTTACGCACTCCTGCATGTGCCCTCCGTTCCTCCTCTGTCCCCTCCCTCACTCTCCCCCCATCTCCCATGCTCCCCTAACTGCCTTCGTCCCTTCTCCCTCGCTGCCTCCCATGCCTGGAACTCCCTCCCTACCCACATCTGCCTTGCCTCCTCCTTCCACACCTTCAAATCCCTCCTCAAGATCCACTTCTTCCGTACCACCTTTCCCAATGCCTGCTAGTTGTTTTCCCCCTAATACTTATGGTCTGCCCTCCTCTGCAGACTCCTGCCTAACTGTAACCAAGCCAAGCACATGCACCTAAGACTTCGCAGCCACTTGCATGTACGTTTGCTTCTCCCTTGTCTTCCCTTTGTCTCCTCTCCTTGTCGCCCCCTCCTTGTCTTTTTAGATTGTAAGCTGCAGAAGGAGTGCACAGAACCGCGCGCCCATGCAGGCATGAGCGTCCATGCACAGCCAGCACGCATAACCATGGACCCATGCACCCCATTGGGGGGCCCGGGCGGCTGGGGGCCGGCCCCCGGCATGGCCGCCCAATGGAGGGCCATAATAAACATCTCACAACCTCCAGGGCCCCCACCACCATGGAGCAGGACAGGGCAGCCGCCTACTGGATGCACCTCATGCTCGCAGCCAAGTGGTACCATGACCACACCGAGCAGCTGCGCCTCCTTGGTGCGGAGGTACACCTGGCCGCCTGGCTGCAGGTTTCCCTGGCCTGGAGAGCTGCAAGGGCCCACAGGGCGCACCATAGCTGGAGGAGAGCCCGTGCCTGGCTCAGGGCAGACTGGCAGGCCATGAGCCGGGCCTGGATCTGGCCTGTGGCACTCCGTGAGGCAGCCAGGCGCCTCCTGTGGGCGAGGGAGACCATGCACCAGTCTGTTCTGCTTGCTATGCCCATTGAGAGGTGCCTATGGGTCGCAGAGCACCCACAGGGTTGGTGGGCGAGGGCGCTGGCCCAGTGGGATGAGGCAAAATGGAGGGCCCATCTCAGTTTGGACAAGCTCACCCTGCTGCGGCTAGCGGAGCTCCTTACGCCCTGGCTAGAGCGAGAGCCCACCTCCATGAGGACCCCCATCCCCATGGTCCAGCGGGTGGCCATAGGGGTCTGGGCCCTGGAAACGCCTGACTCCTGCCAGTCTGTGTCCCAGCACTTCGGGGTAGGCCTCAGCACCGTCGCCTGTATCCTCCGGGATGTGTGCGAGGCTGTGGAGGGCATGCTCCTGGACAGGACGATCCAGCTGGTGGACCAGGAGGCTGTGATGGTGGGATTCATGACCGGAGGCTTCCCCAACTGCATGGGGGGCGTGGAAGGCACCCACGTCGAGATCCTCCGCCCCTCCACAGGGGAGGCAGCAGAGTATGTGAACCGGCACGGGTACCACTCCCTGCAGCTGCAGGCAGTTGTGGATCACCGGGGCCGGTTCATAGACATCTTCACGGGCAACTCCGGCCGCAGTCACGATGCCTGGATCATGACCATCTCCCCCTTCTATGCCCGGATGTTCCGGGGGGATTTCTCTGACATGGGGATGTCCTGGATCGAGGGGGTACCGATCCCCCCCTGTATCCTGGGAGACCCTGCCTACCCCCTCACCCACTGGTTGAT
>QEPC01013045.1:2930880-2970955 GCA_003113815.1 Sphenodon punctatus
GGTGTGGGCCATGGATCCCTGTGAGCTCCCCTCCCCCCCAATGTCTGTGTTCCCAGCAGTGTCCTGGGCCTCCTCCTGGTCCAGTTGGGGGGGTCGGTGGTTGGGGGGAGGGGGGCGGGACTGAGGGGACCCCCCGTGGTGGATTCACCCTCCGGAGGCTGGAGGGTACCGAGAGGTGGATGCGTGGCCCTTGAGGGTGCAGAGGTGACTGGGGCAACTGGCCAGGGGGCGGGGGCGCCAAGGGGCCCGGTATGGGGCCCTGGGCAGGCAGCATGCCCAGGGGTGTGGCTGCCATCACATAGGTGCACATCTTGCCAGCGTGCAGGAGCAGGGAGGTCCCAATATCATGGGACCTATCCATCTTCGCATAGTGCTCCTGCACCATGCCTGTGATGGCCTGCTCCAGCCTCCCGAGTACCTCCACCTGCCTGCTGTGCTCCCGGCGCTCCCTCCTCCGCTCCAGGTGCACCTCGGCCTGGAGCCTCATGTCCCTCACCTCTGCCCACTCCAGGGACCACTTGATGGCCGCCTCCATCCGGTCCACAGCTGCTATCATCCTCTCCCCCTGTTCCTCCAAGGTCCAGATGATCTCCTCCGCCTGATCCTCCCTCCTCCTGCGGACCCGTGCCCGGTGCTCCCTCATGCACTGTGATGGGGCCACGGGACCTGGGGATGCTGGCTGCCGGGGTTGCCCTGTGAATACGGGAGGGTTAGTCCAATCCTGCCCCTGCCCGCGATGGGGCAGGGGCCCCGTGGACCCCCGGGAAGCTCGCCAGGCCCCGGCCCCTCCCCCAGACACCCCCGCCCATCCCACCCTCCAACTGCCCGGGGACCCCCTCTCTGCACCCCAGATTGCCCTCCCTACCAGACCATCTGCCTCACCCGGTTCCTGCACCTGCTGGTGGGTCTCCTCGGCAGCTGCCTGCTCGGTCGCCTGGGTTTGGTCCCTGGGTGACCTGTGGCCTGCGAGTGAGGAAGGGGGGTTGTGGGTGTAGGTGTAGGAGTGTGCGGTTGGGCGACCTGGGGCTGGGCCCCCTCCCACCTTGGTATTGGGGGGTTGGGGCTGGGGCTGGCCCATCCATCCCCCCCTTGGCCCCTGCCCCCATGGGCCCAGTGCCTCCCCCCTCTGGGTCGCCCGCTTACCCTCAATGTCGGTGTCAGTGTTGGATCCTTCCAAGGCCAGCCCCTTGTGTGGGAGTGCTCCCCCATGGCCCACTGGCTGAGGGTAATGAGGGTGCCGGCCTCGGACTCCACCTGCCCGGCCTGGTGGTGGGCACTCTCTGGGTTGCTGTCCGGGGGGGCTGCAGGTGCCGGGGGCCCCGGGGCAATCCTCCTGGGGGTTCGGGCCCTGGAACTCATGTCTACCAGGAGGCACCGAGGGGAGGGGGTACCTTGGACCGTTCCCTGCCTTGGACCACAGCACTCCCGATGAGCCGTGGGGTGACTATGGACCCCTTCATATGCAGGATGTGATCCAGGGCATCGTAGAATGGGGTGGTCCGGGCTCCGTGTCCGGACCGCCTATTGTTGTCCCGGATGGCCTTGTACCCCCTCTTCAGCTCCTTGGCCTTTGAGTGGCACTGTGTCTCTGTGCGCTGATGCCCCACTGTCTCCATGTCCCACACTATGTCCCGGTAGACATGCTTGTTGCGCTGGTTGAGCGCGAGCTCCAGCTGGTACTCCAGGGTCCCCCATATCCTTATGAAGTCCCGGGTTTCCTGGCACCCCCACTGGCCCTCTCTGTGGTATGCCTTCCTCCCTCTTCTCCACTGTGGTTCGTCCTCCTCCTCCACCCGGGCTGGTCCGGTGTCCTCCGGGTGCTCATCTGCCTGGGTGCTCTTCTGTGTCTGCGGGAGGCAGGGGGTGGGGGGGTTTAGGGTTTGGTGCGTGCCCTGGCCCCTTGCGGGGTGCCCCCTTCCTCCTTCTCCCTGGTGGGAGCCTGGGCTTTCCCCATGCCCCCCCCCTGGTGCCCCTGCTCCCCTGCCCTTGTTTCCCCTTACCTGTTTCCTGGGTGCCTCCTCCACCCCCCTACCGGCTGTTGTCCCCGGGGCATCGTGTCCCGCCTGCTGCTGCGGGTGTTGTCTCTGCACCTCCTCCATGGTCAGCATGACCCCCGGCTCCCCCTCCTCCACCTGCGCTCCCTCCACCGCTGCCCCTGACTCCTCCTCCTCCTTCTCCACTGTCGCTCTCTTGCCCACTGCTCTCTTCCACCTCCCTCCTCGCTCCATCCCGCCATGTTTCCCTGCTGCAGATTTCCCTTTAAATCTCCCTCTCGTGGTTGTGTTGTTGCTGGTTGCCTGGCAGTGACGCTGCATGCATTGTCCATGGCTGGGGATCATTTTCTTTGTTTCCGCCCAGGGATTGGTGTCCAGACGTTACTTTTTGTTGCTTCCCGGTGGGAATCTCTTTGACCACGCTTCCCGAGCTTTTGCCCTGGGTAGCCCAGGAAGCATGGTTGAAATTGACCCCATGTGGGTATTGAGTGTGGTGAACATCTGGTGGCCGCCTAACAGACGTTCAGGGCTCTTTGGCCCCACCGTGAGATTGAGTGTGATTCACTGTGGTTGAGCGTGATCTCGTAACGACTGAAAACACCCACAGAGTGTTTTCAGATGTTACAGGGCCGGTTGGCCCCGTACTGAAAACAACCAATTCATCCCCGGCCAGGATGACCCCGTCACGCCATATGAGACGTGCTGGGGGATCCCGGCGGGGGAATCTGGGAGGGGGCGGGGCCGCACGGCGCAACGTGTGGCCCCACAGCCACGCCCCCTCCACGCTCCCCACCACCCGCCCTTTGGGGAGATGGGTGGGCGGCGGGGCCAATGTGGCTGCAGCATCTGGCCAAATTCGCCACGGCCCAGGATCCCGCCGGTGATCCCGGGCCGTAGCACCCGACCAGACTTTTTTTTGGTCCCCACTGGGAATCACTTTCACCACGCTTCCCAGGAAATACCCCTGGGGAGCCCGGGATGCATGGTTGAAATTGACCCCATGTGCTGACTGAGCATGGCGAACATCTGGCAGCCGCCAACAGGACATTCGAGGCACAGTGACCACAGGTGGGTATTCACCGTGGTTCACTGTGATCTCGTAACGTCTGAAATCACCCTATATTAGAGCAATTTGGTAAACTGTCTGGCTACAAGGTCAACATAGTTAAATCCCAAATGTTCCTACTTAATGAGCAGGGGATTCCTAAAACAGAGTTGGAGCAAATTACCCCGTTCCAAAGAAATAATACATTCTTAAAATATTTGGGAATAAATCTTTCAAAAAACATTACAAATCTATACAAATATAACTACTTAACTTCGATAGAGGAAGCCAAGAGACTAAAAGAATCCTGGGCGGTAGTAAATTGCTCCTGGATGGGAAAAGTAAACTTGATTAGAATGATACTATTACCAAAATTGCTATACACCATAATAGCACTTCCTATCTATGTCCCAGGAGATTTCTTTAATAAACTTAACAAAATTATTAATAGTATCATATGGAATAAAAACAAACCAAGGGTTAGATGTTCTATAATGTTAACACCAACAGTGAAAGGTGGTCTTAACGTCCCAAATTTTAAATTCTACTATTGGGCATCTTTATTGTGGGGTGTAAAAATGTGGTATGAGGACAGAAAGGAGCCTGCCTGGGTGAATTTGGAAAAACAAATTGCACAGATTACCACGTTCAGATCCTATTTAATGGAAGAATCCCCTCCTAAGATACAAATAAAAAATTAAATATCACACCCATTCATTGATAACGCGATCAGAATTTGGAAAATGTGCCAATATAAAGCGGACATTGCCCAGGGCAGATCCCCATTTAAGCCAGTGCTCCGTGAGGCGCGCTCTCTGAGCATAAGGGAGAAAGCAATGTTGAAAAGGTGGGGGGGAAAAGGCCTTTGGCAGGCCAAGCACTTCTATGTGAATGAGGATATATTAACTAGAGATACGTTACAGACGACATGTGGGGAAAGAATTGATCGGTGGTTGTATATTAAATTACATAGTTACTTAATGCATCCGAGAAATAAGCCGGACTTTGTAAGGAAACCACAGTCTATAGAATCGGAGATGTTCAACTACACTCTGCAAAGAAAAATTATTTCCAGGCTCTATCAGATTATCAGAAATTTATTCCACCCTCCAGATGCGGGATACATTTCTGTGTGGAGTGAGGAGCTAAACTTTCCAATTAAAGACAAGTGTATGATCAAAATCTGGACCCATATGCAGAAATGTGCTGGCTCCCTGATGGTTCAAGAACCGCAAATAAAATTAATTCACAGATTCTACCTAACTCCGCAGAGGCTCCACCAGGCAAATAGGAGTTATAGTAATCTGTGTTGGTGGGACTGTGACAGATAGGCACCTATCTGCACCAATGGTGGGATTGTCCAATAATAAATAAGTTTTGGCAAAATGTTTGGGGGAAAATAGAGATGCATACTGGAACAACGATACCTTTCATGCCACAATTAGCATTGCTTGTACTGTGGCCCAAGGAACTGGAGAAGCACTGTAAAGTCTCAGCAGGGAGGGTGATGATTCTAGCAGCCATCCATTCGATCCTGCAAAAGTGGAAAACACCAGGGGGCCCGACGATCCGAAACTGGATACAGAGACTTTGGCATGTATTAACAATGGAAAGGATCTCTGCAGGTCTACAGGACACACTGGAGAAGTTTTATGAAACATGGACTCCGACTTAGAACTTAATTGTGGAACACATAGACATGGATAAGACAAAAACATCTCTTAACCTTAAATCAATCTGAAGGTTACGCCCAATTATATTTAATGGTGGAAGTTTGTACTTATGAGAGAAATGTCTTTTTCTTCAATACTGTATGTATTATTGGTTAGATGAACAGGTATATAAGTAGGAGAGCAGAAAAGTGATGCTGCCAAGATTAATGCATGTACTTCGTATATGCTGCCTTCTATATGTTTTGTTTCCTCATTTCAATTTAATAATTAAATAATAATAATAATAATAATAATAAAAAAAAAATCTAGCGGGGTCTGACCCATTGTGCTACGCATTCAAGAAAAACAATTGGGAGGTCTATACTTGAAACAACCGGGTCATCCATTTCTTGGGGCTGTGGAATTGAGGGGGTAGATTCTGAGATAAGAGACATGGGAGATCCGGGGTCTACCTCCATTACCAGGGGTTCGTTCATTCATTCATTCACATTTTATTTATATCCCACCTCTCCTAATCCATGTTAGCTCAAGGCGGCGTACAATAATAATCCAGGGTATAAATCCTACACAGAGAAAACTCCCCCCCACAACAACATAATTAACAGTATAATAAACAGTAGTCAATAAACCCGTATTTCCCCACATAATAACCTTCTAAAATTATACAAATTACTAATCATCCCGTTTACATACTACATAATGCTGGCAGTAATATCAAACGACTCATGTCGCTCTCTGCTCTCACCAGAGAGACCACTCTGTCTATACCTTTCCTCCCCCCCCCCCCCCCACTTCTACCACCAGGGGAGGTCATCCATATCCACCCCTCTCTCACTGGGGGGAGATGCCCTGTTAACCATTACCAGTAGCATAATCCTATGTTTTTTCCCCACACAATTCCTCCTCCACCTCTGGGCCCCGCCGAAGGGCACAGGCAAAGGGCACGCCCCCTTGGACGTGCCCCTTCGGCATGTGCCCCCGGCATGGCCTCTGGCCACTCCCGATGATGTGGGGAGTGACCCAGAAGTTGCCATTCCCTAGCCCTGCCCCTGCAGGGGGGGGAGGAAGGATCCTGTGACCCCCAGCTGATGTCAATGGGGCCCCTCTCCTCTGGCACCGAGCACAGTCTAAGTCCTTGGGAGAGCTGCTGTCACCTGCTCCACTGCCAGCACCATTCTGCTCCCTGGCTGCCAGTTTATTGCCACCTCCGTCCTCCCCCCGTCTGCTCTCGATGATGTGGGGAGTGGCCCAGAAGTTGCCAACCCCAATCCCCACCCCCAGAAGGGGTTCAGGATTTATCTGGTTATATTCTGTGGTAGTCTGGGTTGTGGGCCTAAGTGCACATAGTAATCTACTTTTAAGTTTTCTAAGATTTCTTTTTGTGTTTTTTTTTTTTTTTACCAAGCTTGCCCACCACCTTTTAGAAACGCAACATCGTTCCCTCCTCCCTTTCATATTGCTTATAACTTGGTGCCCAGGTCACTGGTTCCGTTGCTATGACCCCTTCAGATGTTTCTCATGCTTTAATATCTGAACAAGACCCTCAGCATCATATTGAGGAAAAGTCATATTTTGTGTACGGACTAATTTCAAAACATGTAAACAATGCTTGTTAATCTGGCATCTAGCAAACCTTCAGAGATTCAAGAGCATCTACATAGGAAAAAACTTGTTGCCACTGTGCATTATTCTTCTCAAAACTGCTCAGACTGCTGCTCAGTGTTGCTGGTCCTGAGCTGCGTTCCCCCGGTCCATAGGCTGTGTTATGTACAAGAGCGGTTGAAACTTGATTAGGAACAGTAGGTTGAGGGGTATGTACTTGCACAACCACTTTGGGGTTTTTGCGTGATTCTTTAGCTTGATCCTCTTCTACCTTGCCATGCTTGCTCGCCTTGCCAGATCCAGAAGTGACTTCTGTCACTGTCGCTAAATAAAACAACGTTTTGTCATTATTTCTACCAAAAAGGGGTTCCTTGGTGGAATACACAGAATACAAACAGGCATATAAACCTGTAAACATGCTTGAAAATAAACTAAGAGCCGGTGTGGATACTGTATAAGGGGTAGGACTGACTCCAGGAAGCAAAGGTTCTTCAAATCCTGCCCCAACCAGGAACACCCGGGTGGGATGTACAGACCAAATCACAATCTCTCACCACCACTACCCAAGCCACCCTCTGTAAAATGGAGATGTATGTGTGTCTGCCTGCCCCCCCCTCCTCTCTCTGTGTCCCCTCATCCTCCTGTCCCTTGCTGCTTGTATGTCCTTGGGGCAGCGCCCTGTAAAAGCAATGTGCATGCCTGGTAATACTATGGAAATTATTAGCAGTGTTAGTAGTAATGTTCTGAATGACTTACATTGTCTTTGCATGCTCTGTGGTATGGTTTTGTTAGCCCCTGCGCTTCAACCAGTCCATGAACAGCTCTTACGGCGGCCTCTGTATAAAAAGGATAAGCAAGCCCCTTAAAAAGGCACAATCACAAGAAAACTGCATTTTACATTTTTTATAGTCTTTGTATGGGCCTAATGAAAATGTTTGTGAACCCTGTGGCTTTCTGTGCTTGTCTGTCAAGCTAGAAAATGTTTTAACAGGTAAAAACGGGAGAGTGGCTTGTGCTTAAGATCTATGTAAGCAGGCACGGCTCTCCGACTGTGAGCCTTTGACAGGAAAAAAAGGGAGGGGGAAGGGTGGTTTGTGACAGAGGAAAACGGTGTTGGGGGCTTTGAAATTTTGTCCGTGTTTTTTAAAAGTGCTCTCTCTCTCTCTGAGAAAAGATTTTTTCAAAATATGGCCCTTTTTACATCTCCACCCACACCCACCCACGGAGTAACGGATGCCACTACCGGTTGCTCTGTGGGTGGGTGTGGGTGTGGGTGTGGGTGGAGATGGGTGTTGGCCGAGAGCAAATACTCACCAACACCCACCGAAAGTGGCGTTTACACAGACTCCACCCAGGGAAATGCTCCCCACCCACCAACCAACACCCATCTCCACCCAGAGGAACTGGGTGGAGGCATCATGTGTGCACAGGGCTTGTGGTGATTGGCTGCAGTGGTGCCCTGCAACATGTATAATAAAATGTAACACCCATTTTATGGGTGTTAGAGTGTCTGTGTAAAAAGGGCCTATATCAGCCGGCTAGTGATGCCATAAAATTAACAGTTTTAAAAATTAATTTATGAACAATCTTTCCTACTAAATAAATTCTAAAAGAGCCCCCTTAAAACAAAACAAACAAAAAAACGCATTGGATCCGCATAACTTACACCCCTCTCATTTTCCTGCTAAAAACTATCTAATCCCTCAAATCTTCAGTTGTTAGACTTCCATTTATACTTTTAAATAATCAGACCTTTAATAAAGCCTTTAAACCCTCATCCCCATTATTGCAAAAACAAATTATTGTCTTCAGCATTAACCAACAATTACCTTAATATAAATATCGTTTCAGCACTTGGCACCCATATATTCTGCTACACCGTATCATTTAATAATTCATTTTTTGCCCTATACAGTGTAAAATAATACACACCTTACCATATGTATTTATACCGTCCATTAAATTCTGTGATGATTCCAGGGCTTCCACAACTTCAACAGCGCCCACCATTTGTATATCATCGTCCCCTAATGAACAAAAATCATAAATGCCATAATTTTCTACCCCTCAGATAAGCCAAAACTATATTAAAACTTTTAATCGCATACATGCATCGTTAAAAGTCTTAATCCTATGTACAAAAGCCACCCCTATTGCTAGGTTCTCACACATGCGCACGCGCACACACACACACATACACACACACACCACCATCCCCACCCCACACCCCCGACCCAACAACATAAAAAGCCCCTCTTACCTTGTTGAAAAAAGACATCTTGGAGATATCAGGCCTCTATAGCAGAAGACTGTCGCCCGCAGAAAGACTATTGCCATGGGGGCTGTTAAGCCCTCCTACGTATAGGTCTAGAAATCAAAACACTGTAAAAAGAGACCTATCTTGCAAAAACAAAAGTTTTTAATTACTTTTCCATACAATTACATATGTCACAAGTATTCTAATTCTCGTGTAATCTGTTTTTGCTTACCGGTTGGGATGAATGATTTTTCCATACATTTTAGGAACATTTGTTTTCCTAACTTTGTGTAGTTTTCCTATCAATTAACCATTTCACACACCTTGTATTTCTGCAAAATTTATTTCCTGCTCATCAGCGGTCATGACCCTCTATTTATTTTATTAGATAGGCAGATAGTCGACAGTCTCACGACCTTTAAATTGGTCAGGAGGTCTTTTTATACAGCTAGACCCTCGCAAAATTTACTTAGAAGTTTTCCTGATTGGTGTAAACTAACAAACACAAAATTCAGACTAATTTTAAATCACAACAGGTATCACAACAAATGATGTGACTACTATGCTGGCACTTGCTTCTTTTGTTTTGTTAGCTGATAGACAACGGGGCAAAGAGTAGATATAAATTGAGAGCTGGATGATGTATAAGTACTGTTTGTAAAGTTCTGTATTTTGCTGATTTTCCTTTGCTTGATGCAAGGGAATAACTGTTATAAATGTTGAATTGTTTTAGTTTTGTTCTCTTTGGCCATGGTGTAAGCTAGTGCTATTCAATAAACTTACTTACTTAAAAAGTAACTCAATTTATTTTATAGTCATTATTTTCTCAGTCCTTTGTTGCTGTTTTGTTTTCTTAATTCCGTTTCTAGTTTTATTTTATTTTAATTTTTTTATTTTATATTTTATATGTATTAAGTAACCCATTCCTAATGTCTCATGCTTTGATTCATTCTCTCTCTCTCATAATCTACTATTCATTCTGTTTATACAAGCTCCTACTGCTTTATACACTTTAATACATGTTCTTATTTAACACTGCTATTTAATGTTTAATCTCTTTTCTTAATTCAGTTTCTACTGTTAATGTTTTATATGTATACAGTACATATAAACTCCATTTATTTTATAGTCATTATTTTCTCATTCCTTTGTTGTTTTTTCTTTTCTTAATTCCGTTTCTAGTTTTATTTTATTTTATATTTAATATGCATCAAGTAACCCTTTCCTAATGTCTCGTGCTTTGATTCATTCTCTCTCTCTCTCTCTCTCTCTCGTAATCTACTATTCATTCTGTTTATACAGGCTCTTATGGCTTTATACACTTTAATACAGGTTCTGCTTTTTATTACACAACCATTTAATGGTGAATAAAGTTTATATTCAAGTTAAATAGCACAATCACAAAACACAACTCAAAAAAAGATTCTCTTCCATCAAAAAACAACCTATCCACATGTATCAAGCACACCATTCAAGATCCTATCATTTTATAACCCTTAATATCAAATTGTAACATTCAATCATAATTTTAATTAATCATTCCTATTTTAATGATTTTATTAGTATGATTAAATATTACACCGGAAGGACCTGAATTAATATGCTTGACGTAAGATACTGAACCTACACTACTGGCAACATTCCTTAAAAGAGGCCAAGGCCAAATAAACCCTCTTAAATCCTTACAAAACATGCATTCCAAAACATAATGTATAATATCCTCAATAACTGCAGTCTAACAGGGACAAAATCTCAAATTGGCATCTCCTATCTGTTAGCATGGCTGTTGGCATCTGTTCAAAACAAAGTCTACAATAGGCTGGTCCAATAAGCTTCCCTTTAAGATCCATTGAAGAGCTAAATATTGTTCCATGTTTCTATCTGATTTCCACAATATATACGAAGTAGCAATATGACTGGCACCAATGGCAGGAAAAACATCTTTGCGGGCAATATCTCTTAATCTCCAAGTTAATACGCTCGTATCACGAGCTGAAAACTATCATCCATAAGAAAATACTCCAGCTCACAAAGAGAGAGGGGGTATAAACAGAGAGACAGCACAGCAGCCCCACCTCTGCTCTGCCTTTCCCCTGGGTGACCTGATGATCTCAAGGTGACCTGCCAGATGTGCAGGTGCAGAAGAGGCACAGCAGGCTGTCCCAGCCCTGCTTGAGCAATGCCAGCGGAGCAGGCTACCCAAACCCAGGGTATTGGACCAAAGTAGAGCTGCCATCTGTCTGCTCATGAGATGGCTACTTTAGCACCCCTCTTGGCTGCTAGTTGACACAGGCAATGCCATATTTTTGTAGGTGACAACCTTAAATGTTGGGCAATCTGCCTGCAACTTGTGTGCGGGAGGGGGCACCACATGTGCAGACGGCAGGCCACGGCAGCCACCGCATCTGGGTTGATGCAGGCAGGGCTGGATGTAGGTAGACCCTCAAAGCAGCCCCAGGGGTGGCCAGTCCCACATCTGGCAGAAGACACCCAGAGTCTTCACAACAAATTTCAATCAGGGAGATTGCTGAGATAGGTTCTTCTCATAATGCTCAAAGAGACACATTTTTGGGGAATCTAGTAGGAGACAAGGTGGAGATTTTAAACCAATAATCTAGAAACGTCTCGCTGACAGTATGGGCCACGACGTCTGGGTGTTTTCTGACATTACAAAATTAATCTAATTTGCCTCTGGGAAAAACTCTTGGAGGCAAATCAGGTGTGACTTTTGTCACGTGGAAAAGCTAACCTGTGCGGCTTTCGCAGCAGTCATGCAGGGGATGCAGGGCTGGTATGAAGCCAAATGAAGAAAAGGGGCAGGGGTTGGAGGAAGGCTTGGCAAATTACACAAAAAATGTTAAAAGGTAAATTAGGCTAATGTTGGTAAATTAATATCTACATTAACTGAATAGCCCCAGATTTCAGCGCCATATAAAACCCGAAAAGAGATTTTGGAACTAAAAGCTTTTAATGCACCAGCAATAGAATGCCCAGTAAAGCTATCATAAAACCTCTTAATGACCAAGGCTGACAGTGACCCTCTTTGCTTAAGTCCTCAAAGAGGCGTCGTCCAAGATAAAGATGAAGTCATAGTCATCCCCAAATACCTAAAATGTTTGACCTCTTGCATTGTATTTGATCCAGTAATGTCAAGGATATTTTTTACTGGCACCTACCTTTTTTGTTTTAGAAAAATTAACACACAATTTGTTAGAAATACATAAATAAACTGTGTAAGAGCTCTCTGCTAGCCAATGCATATTCTAGACAATAATGCAGCATCATCCACGTACATAAACAAACAAAAAAACAAAACCCAGAAATAGGCAAGTATAAGATGTAGAGGATGAAAATCCATTTTAGACTTACTTCAAATCATGTCATTCATGTACAAATTAAAAAGTAATGAAGCCAAAATAAAACACTGACAAACTCCTTTTTCAATTGAATTTTGCCCCATAACTAGGATTGAAAGGAACAGCACATAGTTGCTTGCAAGTTCTCGCTGATAAGTCAAGAACCAGGGGAGAGTTCTCATCAAGAACTCAACGTAGTGCGATTTGTCAGCAAGAAAATAAATAAATATAACTGCACATGTACAAAATGGCCACCACCCGTAACCAAAATGGTGGCGATAGTATTGCCACCATTTTGGTTAATGGCAGCAGATTGTGCATGTGAAAATGGTCACTGGGCCATACATATACTCAAAATGGCTGCTGCCCTTAACCAAAATAAGACAAATCGAGCATTGGGATTTCAACGAGATACTCACCTTAGGTAAGATCTTGCTTCAGCCCTACTTGTAACCCAAATCATACTTAAGCCCA
Source organism: Sphenodon punctatus (assembly GCA_003113815.1). NCBI lineage: Eukaryota > Metazoa > Chordata > Lepidosauria > Sphenodontia > Sphenodontidae > Sphenodon > Sphenodon punctatus. The sequence goes on from QEPC01013045.1 coordinate 2,943,282, forward strand.
GGTATCCTCATAAACTGTTCTCAAGCTCAGTAAAGGTGGAATCTACACCTAGCCTAAATAATTTACCCCAAATAATCCTTCTATCCAGTGAATCAAAAGCATCTGTAAGATCAACAAAAACTGCAAATGACCAACAAAGATTTTTTTTCATTGAAAAATGCATATGAGCTAATATTGCAAGTTAAATACATGATCAAAAGTGGAATGGCCAGCTCTAAATTCAGCCGGCTGTTCACAAAGTAAATCCTGCCCCATCACCTAAGTGTTTAAATGGTCTAAAAGGTGCCTACCAAATAGGCTTTGCAGGTCAAAACCAGCACTTTCAATTGTGTATGGAATGTTACTGGAAACAATTTATACTCTGGAGCACCAGTGTAATGTACTTCTGGAAACCCACTCTTGTCAAAAGTTGAACTGCCACATTTGCACCAGCTGCAACCCCCAAACAGTCTTCAGGGGGCCTGTGTTCCAAATGTAGGAGAAGGAGACATGGATGTCTCTGCAGTGACTGCATTCTATGAGCTTCCCTTTGCGGACATCGAGCTTTGGGTCTGATCTTCAGAAAGGCTGAAGTCAGTGGATGATGCATGGGTTACTGAGTGGTTAAGGCACACAGTTACGTTCAGGGACCCATGTTCACTGCATTTTCTCGCTTGCCATCAATTGGAAACACACAGTGAACACGGGTCCCTGAATCTTCAGTGGCTGTGGGTTCAAGTCTGATTTGGTCTCACACTGGATGGCATCAAATAGTCTGCAAAGCTGTGAATTGGTACATGATCCATTGGATCAAGGAAGTCAAAGGTAGCTGGACATGGTCGTGGCCACATTTTTCTTTCTTTGTGACGTAGACCTCTAAGGATGGGTGAACAGACTGTGGTTCAGGTTCAGCCATTTGGTTTGGCTGCGTTTGGTTCGGCCATGTTCGGTTTGGCGGTTCAGCCATTCGGTTTGGGTTTGGCCATTCAGGAAATGTTTCGTTATGGGGGTTTTTTTTGTTTGTTTTTTATATGTTTTTTTTGTTTTTTGTTTGTTTTTATATGGGTTTTTTAATTTACATTTTTAATCTAATATCATATATATATATCTACACTAAATCTAACTGCTATTAACTATTCTAAATGCTTTGAACTAAATGGATTATCTAATAAGTACACAGGTCTACTCCTACAAACACTAAAACTAAATCACTAACGCTACCTCTATCACTAAGCTAACTCCTACAACTGTCTTCTTTATCTATCTGTCTATCTATCTATCTATCTATCTATCTATCTATCTATCTATCTATCTATCAGATTGGGGGGAATCACAAACAACACAAGTTTTCAGTTTAAGGTTTAAGTTTCATTCAGTACAAAACTGAAATGAAACTTAAAGCAATCTAATAATCCTAATCTAAATGAAAAAACAGGGGAAGGGAAGGGAATCTTTGATGAAATATATGGGAGAGGGAAAGGATTCAATGGAGGGGGGAGGGAGAAAGGAAGATTGAACACAGGGAACACAGAGAGAGGTAAAAACAAAAAATAGCCACTAAATCTATGTAAGCTAAGCTAAATAAATGAATGAGAATATGGGGTAGATGGGTTGGATGGGTGAAATGGGAGGAGGATTGCAATGGATTTGGGAGCTGGGAAATGCTGGGAAGAGGGAGCCTTCTGAAACGCCTGCTGTTCAGCAACAGTGACTAGCTCAGAAGATGTTGGGAAGGGGGGAGGCAGATAGTTTCATTTCTTGCAAGCCTCTCCACCCCTGGTGCCTGGAAGTCTGATCCTCAGCTGACTACACCTCCCTGTCACGTTTGACCTTCCAGTGACCCTTTTTTGCCACCTGAACGCGATCCGAACTGACCGAACTGTTCGGTCATTTCGACGTTCGGAATTGAGTTCGGTTTGGTCAGTTCGTGTTCAGATTCGGGTTCAGGTTCAGTCGTCTGAACAGGCCGAGTTCGGGCGGAACTCCGTACTTCCGAAACACATTCGCCCATCCCTATAGACCTCAGAAATGGGTGTCACTTAGCCACAGCAGCCCAGCGTGTAACATGGTTTGAAACAGACATTGATTTCAAATAGACGTCAATGAGACATGCAGTTTTTCTACACCTTTTTGAAAATCAGCCTTGTACAGTCTCTAGGTTTACACATACAAATAGTATGGAAAGAATTTCCCATACCTTGCTGTAAGATGAGGCGCACTCTCCTTTTGTCTAGAGTCAAGCTGGTTTAATTTACTGATCATATCAGGGGCACATTTCTTAGCTTTGGCTATCTTTCTACTATATACCTATATTTCATGTAGTGTATTTTAACGAAGTGTAGAGAATTATTACATGAAGATAAAAGGGTGATTAATTGGAGCACAGCAGGTGCAAATGAAGTTGTTAACGGAGATATATGCATCTACTGACTTATCTCTAGGAAAGGAACACAGCTAAGGTTAGCCGTATCTAGCCATCAGTCTTGTAATTGGGTCAAGCACATAACTTTCTTTTGTGAAATTTAGTTGGCCACAAAAGTGGAAGACTAATTTACTGAGCAGGCCTTTCATAATACTGGCAGGTATCTAATGGCACAGGTCTGCCAAGGCATTTTATGCAAGAGTTACCATATCACTTAAGCTCCAGTCTTGAGTCTTCTGCCAACAAACTGTTTCATTTTGTCAGGAAGGTAAATATCTGCCAGGAGTTGCACTGAGATTGACAAGTGAAGTCGGACCTTGCAACGTTTGTTTTCTATTGTCAATATCAGAGATGAGGGAGATGAGATGAGAGAGATAAAAAGCTGGTAATTTAATAACTGTACTTTCTTGGATACTCTTTAAATATATATATAGAATGACGTTCTAAAATCAGCATTCAGTTCCATATGTGGAAGTGATATTTTTAATTGCTTATTTAACATATCCAACTGCTTAATCTGTTTTTTACAACTGACATTATAAACTAATAAAAAATAAATTTGATTTGCACACTGGAGTCAGGTAGGGCCTCATAAAACTAGGCCAATGGCAGACGGATGGTGTGTGCCAAGTTGCATCAGGTGGCTATTTCAAGTAATTCACATTAGGTGGCTCTACACCTTGCATTAACCACAAAGGAAATAAGCCCTGTGGTACTCAGAGCAGCTTGGCACTTTGGTGTTAGAGCACATGAACAAATGTTTATGCTGTTCCATGTTTATGCTGCCACCCTATGGACTGTGACGAACATGGCGGTGGGGGTGTGCCCATCAGGTGGCATCATTAATAGGTGAAACCCAAGAAGTCCTGCTAGTGAAACTGAGCAGACAAGGCTCTACCCTTGTAAGGCAACCCCACCCCCAGAAAAATTGGCAAGCACAAAGCACCACTGCTGAAATTTGTAGGCCATGTGAATAGATGTTGATTCTATGGTATGTTTTCGGTTGCTCCACGGGGCGGCTGAGGAACTCGCTGGTTATGTTCTGGAAGCAAACGTGTGCTCCCTCCATGGATTTCTCGTTGCTCCAGAATGAGATCAAACCTAACTTTGACTCTCATGTTAGGTAGCTGGACCAGTTCATGTTAGGTAGCTGGAACAGTGGCAAGCGTGTAGACAATAGACATACCTGTTACGTGACTTGAAAGATTCTTCTCTTTCAACAGTTCTTAATCAACTGATAACACAGTATGGAAATTCCTCTTTGCTTCATGGTTAAGTCCAAGCTTTTGCTGTTTTTCTTTTGAAGTGTAACCATATGATTCCAGAGAGAGAGTTCATTCTGTCAGGGTGTTAAATATAATAGGATTTAGCAATATGTAATCTATAGAAATGGTTCTTGAAGTTGGGATTGTTATAAACAGGGATGAATTCTAAGCATGGTTTTCACAGTGAAGTTTGACCATATTAAACTTTATTTCAAAACTCTGCCTAACATCATGTAGCCCTGCATCTCTCTCCTGCCTGTTCCTCCTGTACTGTAACCTTAATGTTTGCCATAATTTGCAAAATGTTGTTGTCCGTTAGTATCCAAACAAGGTTCTCAGGCTTTTCGATTTAATGGTGGGGAAACTTTCTTTACTAGCAGAACTCCAGGAAATGAAACCAGGTGAATTTTGTTTTAGTTCCCTGTAAGACTGAATTGTATGTCAGCTTTACTAACACTAAAGTTTCCCATACATCTGACAGTAACAATAGTAAAGGAGTCATCCCTTTCCCACCATCTCACACAATCCTGATTCTTGCACCTACTATGCTTCGCTGGTTGTCGGATGGTTCTGACCGGCTCCGATCCCACCGTCCACCCCACAGGTGCTGACTCTCGCACAACTCGTGTCTGATGATGTTACCTGGGCTACACGTAATTCCTTCTGGCAGTCCTTCCTAAAGGAGCCATGCCGCTCTACAGCTGTGTATTCATAAAGGGGACAGGGTGCTCCGCAGCCACCTTGTTATACTGAAGCTTTGGGAAGAACGTGCACTGTTTGGTTGTTTTTTTAAAAAAAAACTGTTTTGTTAGACATTTTTCTATGTAAGTAAGTAAAGTAAATGTTTATTTGTGTGACTGGAGGTCGTTGCATAGAAAACACAAATCCAACAACATAGATTTCCAAACAAATAAATAATATCCAATAAACAGAATTAATGATAATGATAAATAATCAACAATTTATTAAAACCCCACATTTTAACATGTGCTAAAATAAAATGAGCATTTGCTAATCAAACGTCCCTACCAAATCAGTTTGCAATACCATATAATTTACCAATTTATAGTTGGCAAATAATACTTGGGAATAATATTTAGGAATGATATTTGGGAATTCCACATCATATTCATCTCTTAATCCGTGGTTTAGATACCCACACAAGTTATTATTCATCCAAAGGGCAAAAGTTTTCCTCTCCTTTCGAAGCCTCTACCAGAAAGGCTGATACTGCATTAGAAATTTCTATAGTAGACTCAGACAGGAATATTATTGTCAGTTCGAAAACAGTCCTTCCCGAAAATTTCAATAAGAAGGAGTTTAAATATTTGTCTCGAAGCTTTTCATAATGACAGCTAACAAACAGTATGTGCCCCACTGTCTCTGCCTCCTGGTCATCAAATGGGGAAAGCCTTTGAGCAAAAGACAAGCCAGAGCACCTGCCCTCCAGGATTTTTGAAGGGAGGACATTCATCCTGGCACATAAAAATAAGTGCAACCGTCTAATCGAGTAAGCTCTAGACAGGTATACAGCTGTTTCTCCCAAATTTAAGGTTAGGTATTTATAATGTGCTAACGAAGAGAATGAAGATACTTCTGCGTAGTCTTCCTGATAGTTTAAGTTTATATCCTCCATTCTACGACACAGTTCAGCCTTGATCGTATTGAAAGCTTTGTGCTGAAGATATTCACGCAACATCCCCCATCTACCTAGTTGACTCTCAACCGCCCTACCCCAGGAGTACATAAAAGAGTTGTTTGAAATCAAAGGGTGATTTCATATGTGAAATCACCACGGTCTGGGATCCATTTCGGATCCCAGACAGGAATCAGGCTGTCTGTTCTTTAGACGTGCCGGCCCGATTACTACAGGGGATCAGGGAGGGGGTGGGGCTGTACGCCGTACAGCCCCACCCCCCATGCTCTCCTGGCTGCCCGCCCTCTGGGAGACAGGCAGGCGCAGCGGCCAATCCGGTTGCTGCGCCCAATCCTGAATTGGGGTCTGGGCCACGGTCCGGAATCGGCGGCGGTAACAGATGTTACTTTCCACTGATTCCGGACCATGGTCCAGCTAACCACGGTTCTGGACCTCTGGGCAACCGGAGGTCCAGAACCGTGGTCAATGTGTTTCCTGCCGGAGGTTCAGCATGGTGAACATTTGGCAGAATGCACTCCAGACGTTACGGTACCATGACCACCACAGGGGGTTTACTGTGGTTGACCATGGTATCGTAACGTCTAAAAATACCTGAAGTTAATAATCCCAGTGCTTCACTCTGGAAAAGGCGTAACCACAAAAGCATGGCCTGTTTCCATGCCTGCATTCCCCATGATAACTGGCCAAATTCTAATCTAATTGCTGCTGAGGGAACACTTCTCATAATTTGCAGAAAAGATCTATAAGTTCTGGTTTGCAAGGCATTTAGTTCTCGAAGGAACCAAATTGCCCAGACGGCAGCCCCGTAGAGGAGCTGAGCTCTTGGCTTGGCATTAATAACCGTCATTGCAGTAACAAAGCTATCGTTTCTTTTTTTTATAAAAGAAACGTAACATAGCTGTAACATTTCCTTTGGTACAAGTAACTGATTTTTCTACATTGCTAATACTGAGCATGCTCAGTTGGTGTCAGCATGCTCATTAGCAATGGAAGCCAGCTGCTCTCCTTTCCATGCGGAGTTGCTTATCTAACTTAAAATATGAGCAAGGGGGCTCTATTTTAGAGAAGGAGGAGTCTGCAGAGATAGAGGGCTTGGCAAAGCTAGGTCAGGCTAAAACATGGGTGGGAAAGAGTGAGTGCATGTTTTATGGGGTGATCCTCTGGTGGAAATTATGGATACAGTTCAATTGTGGTCTGTATCAGTAAATTTCTGGATTTAATTATGGGTTTGTATTATGGATCTGTATTTAAATACAACTAAAAAGTATAAAATAATTCAAATAAAAAAATGAACTCTGCCCGTGCAAAATGGCAGTGACGCCGCCGCTGCCTTTTAGGGGAAAGGGTGCACAAGTGCAAAATGTTCCAGCAACCATTTTGTACATGTGCAGTGATTTTATTTATAGATTTAAAACCGACCCACAATGGGTGTGTCTGCCACTGTTGCAGTTTGGTAACTGCGCATTGCATATAGTTATGGATTAATCTGAATTGGTAATGGCCACCCCTAATGTTTTATTGAGGAAAATCAGCTGCAGAGTGGGGCCTTCCTGACCCTTGTTTTTGGGGGCAAATGCCACCCCCTTCACGCCCCTTTCAACCTGCAGCCCCCAGCGTGGCTTATCATTATGCCATACCGACATTCTCCACTGCCCCCACTCCACCAAACCTCCCACTTTTCACAGAATTAAACACAGAAACCATGGTTTAACAATAAAAACTTTAATTTAATCCCCCAGCTTCCTGATGCAGCTGGGGCACAAGGGGCTTGATTCTCAGTTCCTAGAGGTGGAAGGGGGAACAGCATGTGATTATTGGCCCCAGCAGGACTCTCCAACATCCCTACTCCTACTGAGTCTGGGGCACAAGGGACGTGATCCTCAGTTCCCACCTTTATTGGGGGAGGACCAGGCCACAGAGTCACTTCTCCCAGAGAACAAGGGGTGGGATGCGGGAGCCGGAGAGAGAAGGTGATCTGGGGAGAGGCAGATTGAGCTCCGATGGTGGAAACCAAGAAACCTCCCTCCCTGTTCCCCACCTTCTCGTTTTATGGGAGAAGCAGACTTGGTATCCCAGGCTGCATCAACCACCCTCGATCACTTACACCACCATCACCTCCCTCGCCACCAGCCCACTATGGTGCCTCCCCAACCCCCCACCCCCTTCCTCTCTTTGCTGTGTCCCCTGTTGCTCCTCCATGCTCTCCTGGACACTTGTAAACACAGTAAAGAAGAAAAAAACCACACCAGATTTAGATAACAATGAACACAGCAATAATGCAGTCCTGCCCCCCAGGTGCATTAACCATTACTTGTGGAAGTCACTCTGGAGAAGGCAATGGCTCAGGTAGAGCAAGCTTTGGGAACGTGCTGCAAACCCAGATGAGCTGGGACAGCACATAGTTGAGTTTGGTGAGTGCTAGGTTTTTAAGCCACCATTGGAAAATGACATGAGTGGGCATGCGTGGCAAGGTGCAGGCCAACATCTGGTGAACACCTAATAGACGGGCAAGCCAACACCCACCTGGTGGGGGCTAGTGAGGGTTATTGTCTCGCTTATTTTCACCTGTTGACTGAGCAGATGATTGACATGAAACACTGGATTAGTATTGAACAGTCAATGAGCTGTACACTGCCAGTGACCAGTGCTAAGCAATTCTTCAATGCAAGTGCTGAACAGATGTGATCTGTACACCATAAAAGTAGCATATGAATCATAAAGTAAGTCTGGCAAAAAGGGCCCTTGGCCCGCCTTTTTAGGCAGCCACCAGGGTCATTTGTTGAGCTCCTTAGTAGGAATGGAGGTAAAGGGGGGTGAGAGAGGCGGCAGCCTTTGCCCGGCGGTGCATGCAGCGCCGCTGTAGGGAACGCTGAAGCAGCAACGCCGGGCTGCTGCGAGGATCCCTCGGCGTCCCGGATGTAATTTGCCCGGCAATGGGGTGGCCAGCCAATCAGAAGCTAGCGGGGGGCCCCACCTCTTGCGAGCTGCCTTTCCCCCCGCTGAATCAGTCAGGCACCATTCTGAGCACCGTTGAGAGCTGTAAGCTGGCTCTGTCTTGCGTTCTGAGGTCTGAAGGCCTCAGGCAAAGGGAGTAAGAAGGTTTTCTTCCCGGGCAAGTGAGGGGTTTCCGGAGGTGGCCTGCGGGGATCAGGGTGGGTGGTCTGGGGAGCTGTGAATGGCATGGCTCCACTCCCCCCATTTATCAGTTCAATTTGGCTTTACAAGATTGTGAACCCCCCCCCATCTTTGGAGACAACGTTTCACCCCCCCTCCTCCTCACACTGTTTGAGGGAGAGGATTTTTGTGAACGTGGGCAGGTGGAGGGTCGGAGGAGAGGCTCCCCCACAAAGGCATTTTTAGGGGCAGTTGTAGCCCCATCGCACGGGCAGAGAGTTAGGAGTAGGGCAGCTTGATTGCCACCCCTCAATATCACCCGGGTTTGTTGGTGGTTTGGGGAGTCCTGTAGGGATGGGCGAACAGATTGCAATTCAGGTTCGGCCGTTCGGTTCGGCTGCGTTCAGTTCGTTCGGTTCGGATTCATTCAGTTTGTTCGTTCGGTTCGTTCGCCGAGTTCGGGTTCGGCTGTTCGGTTCGGTCATCCGAACAGGCCATTCAGTTAGGCCGTTCGGTTGTTCGGTTCAGCTGTTCGGCTGTTCGGGTTATGAGTGTTTTTTTGTTTTTTATATTTTTTTTGGTTTTTTATTCGGTTTTATATGGTTTTCTTTTGTTCTTTATTTGGTTTTTTGGTTTTTATATGGGGTTTTCTTATTTTTTTTTAATCTAATATTATATATATCTCTCCACTAAATCTAACTGCTATTAACTATTCTAAATGCTATGAACTAAATGGATTATCTAATAAGTACACAGACCTACTCCTACAAACACTAAATCACTAACGCTATCTCTGTCACTAAGCTAAGTCCTACAACTGTCTTCATCTATCTATCTATCTATCTATCTATCTATCTGGATATATATATACATCCAATATATATGGGATGGGGGGAATCACAAATAGAAGAGGAGTCTGTAGTGAAATACATACATTACATACTCAATGAGTCTGTACAGTGCATAACACAAGGTTTCAGTTTATGGTTTAAGTTTCATTTCATTACAAAAGTGAAATGAAACTTAAAGCAATCTAAAAATCCTACTCAACACCTGCTGTTCAGGAACAGTGACTAGCTCAGAAGGTGTTGGGAAGTGGGGAGGCAGATAATTAGTTTCATTTCTTGCAAGCCTCTCCACCCCTGGTGCCTGGAAGTCTGCTCCTCAGTGACTGACACCTCCCTGTAATTTTTGACCTTCCAGTGAACCTTTTTTTGCCACCCGAACTCATCTGAACTGACCGAACTGTTCGGCCATTTCACCGTTCGGTTTGTTCGGTATGTTCGCGTTCATGTTCGGGTTCGATTTCAGTCGTCCGAACAGGCCGAGTTCAGGCCGAACTCCGAACTGCCAAACCACGTTCGCCCATCTCTAGAGTCCTGGCTTAGAGGGGTCCTGGCTTTGCAGGGACAGGAGGCTAGCAGGGGCAAGAGCAGCCTAAATGGCACACCTCTCCCCCACCCCACCCCAAAATTTGGTGGCTTGGTGGGGCCCGGCTTGGCAGTGGCAAGCGGTAGAGGGCTGGTAGGCTCGAGCTGGAAAGACCCGAGGTTGTTTTCTTGGTGGCTGGCTGAGCTGCCTGAGAGAGTTTACCCTAATAGGCCAAGTGGCCGGTGTGAGTTTACCCTGTTAGAGACAAGTGAGGTGCTGTAGAAGGGTGCCCCCAAGGAATTGCCAGCAGGCAGGATGGGCAGGACAAAAACAAAAAAGCCCAAGAATAACGTGAGGCAGACAAGCGAGGAGCAGCAGGAGAGGCAGTTGACTGATGAGGAACAGGGAACGACAGGACAGTTGCGGAGGGGTGATCTGCTCCTTTGGTGCTCGGGGCCATCGGCTGTGAGGCGCTGATGAGGGGCATGGCCGTGGGACAGGATGGCACATTAGGAGCTGCTGGTGGTATAGGATTGGGGTCTGGACCAACAGGTCTAGGAGGATGGTCATGCGGGGTCACATCGCAGGGCAGTATGGCTCCAGGGCCCGCTGGGGGCCAGGTGTGGGCAGGAGCAGAGGGGGTGTCCACTGCGCAGCCACAACCTGCTCTGGGTTACACTGGTGTGTCTGTGCAGGGGGTTGGAGGTATGAGCAACCAGATGGGGCCGGCATGGTACGGTGGGGGAGGGGTGCCCTCGGTGAGTATCGGGTCCCTTCCCCAGGTGCCTGTGGGGCAAGGTGGATTCCAGTCCCAGTTGGCGAGTGGGGCCACCCAACAGGCTTCCATCCTCCCCCAAGAGGTTGGGGCATTTGGTGGTGGAGGGGGCCACCTTCCTTCTTTCCAGTCATCGGGGGTGGGGTGCCTCAGAGCCCTTTCCCTCTGGTGTTTGGATCAACATAGATTTTCCTCCAAGGGCAGTCGTGGGGTTTCCCAGAGGTTGGTGGGTTTACTGGAGGGGGATTCCCTCCCCAATGGGGGCAGAGCAGCCAGATACAGTTGACACCTGCCCCTTTGCTGCAGGAAGATGAGGTCTCTCTTCCCAGGCAGCGAGGGAGGCAGGCTGATGGCCCACCAGTCAGATATAGAGGGGAGTCTCCCCTGCCCCAATGGGCTAGGAGGAGTGAGCAGGAGTCAAGTGAACCCGCAGAGTCTGCAGGTGGGGTGACATCGCCATTGCAGTCGGCGGGCAGTGCGGCGGGGGGGGTGTCTCTTCCTTCTGCCAGTAGGTTGGAGAAGCAGGAGGCTGGGGGCTCTGGTGAGGATTCTATGGCGACAGGGGTGCAGGAGGCTCTGGAGAAAATTGCTGCATTGGAGAGGGGATTGCACACGATGGCGCAGACGTACCAACCGCCGCCTTTGACATTGGGCCCAATGCATGCAGGTATGTGGTCATGGGGGGTGAGGGGTGGATTCGGGGGACCCTCGGGGATGCCCCAGGTGGGGTTAGGAATAGGGGAACCAAAGGGGGGGCCGTGGCACCAGGCCTTGGCAGGCCAGGGTCTGGTTGGGGGGCCGGGACTCGCCGGAACCACGTCAACCACAACAGCAGGGGTGACAACTGGCCAGGAAGGAAGGAGTGGGTCAGAGACCCCTCGACTATGGTGGAATGGGGGTTGGTTCCCAGCTCCCGGGGTACAGGGTTTGCCCCCTGCGGTAGGTAGTGGTGCTGGATCAGCAGCCGGCCCCTATGGGAACCAGGCCTTGCAAATATGGGCCCTGCCCCCGGCAGGGTGGGCCGGTGACATGCAGTGGGTACAGCCCCCACCCCCACTAGGGGGAGGGTACGTGGATGTATCCACCCCATTGGGCGCTCATTTGTCACAGACAGCAAGGGAAAAGATATGGAAGGGGGAGTATTTGGATATTTTTTCCCTGTTGTTCATGGACCTGTTGCCAGATCCATTGGAAAAGGACAAAGAGAAGGACAAGGAGAAATTTAGGTGGCCGAAGGTCGACCGCAATTGGGCCAATTGGACCTTGGCCTTTGCGGTGTATCAGGGGGTCATGACACAGGCCTACCCAGACAGGACTTATACCTTGATGAAATATGCCGACATTATTCGGCGTGCTTATGATACAGGCCCTTCGGGGGCTTGGCTTAGGTATGACAAAGCGTTTAGGCATAGGGTGCTCTCGGCCGCTTTTGACACCGTGGACCATGGGCTGCTGTTGAGACGACTGCGTGACCGGGGGGGTCTGGACGGAACTGTTCTTGAATGGTTCCGTTCATTCCTCTCGGGGAGGAGCCAACGGGTGGTGTTGGGGGAAGAAACATCGAGCCCCCGCGCCTTACCGTGTGGCGTTCCGCAGGGATCGATCTTGTCTCCATTATTATTTAACATCTATATGCAGCCCTTGGGGGAGGTCGTGAGAGGGTTCGGGGTGCGATGTCACCAGTATGCTGATGATACTCAGCTGTACCTCTCGTTTTCTACCGACCCAGACCCTGCTGTCTCGGTGCTATCCCAATGTTTGGAGGCCGTGGCGGATTGGATGCGACAGAGCAGACTGAAACTCAACCCAGATAAGACGGAGGTAATGGTGGTGGGGAGGGCGAAGGGGGTGGTGGCCCCCCTGATTGGGGGGGTTTGCCCCCCTGTAGCTCAGCAGGTCCGGAGTCTGGGGGTCATTTTGGACGCAGGCCTGCGGCTGGAGCAGCAGGTGGAGGCAGCCGCGAAGGCTGCCTTCCGCCAGCTTTATCTGGTACGTAGGCTGCGTCCGTATGTCTCTGGCCCGGACCTGGCCTCCCTCATCCATGCCTTCGTCACCTCGCGACTCGACTACTGTAACGCGCTCTACGTGGGGCTTCCCTTGTTCCTGGCCCGGAGGCTGCAGCTGGTGCAGAATGCGGCGGCCCGTCTTCTTACGGGGACGGGTCGCCGGGAGCACATTACACCGGTGCTCCGAGCGCTGCACTGGCTGCCGATAGTGTGCCGGGCCAGGTTCAAGGTCCTAGTAATGATCTATAAAGCCCTATACGGCCTTGGCCCCTCTTACCTTAGGGACCGCCTCGCCCTTCGCGCCCCGGAACGACTCCTGCGGTCTGCCGGGGGTGCCCTCCTGGAGGTCCCCCGTGTTAAGCGGGGGGCCACGATGGAGCGGGCATTCTCGGTGGTAGGGCCGCGGCTGTGGAACTCCCTTCCGGAGGAAGCTCGCCTGGCCCCAAGCCTTTTGACCTTTCGGCGGAACTGTAAGACCTGGCTGTTTGCCCAGGCCTTTGGGAGGGAGGGGGGGGGTGATTTTTAATCCCCCACCTGTCTATTTATTTTTATATACCACCAGCTTTATTGATATGTTTTATGGTTGTATTTTAAATGTTTTTAAATGTTTTTTATTGTTGTAAACCGCCCCGAGCTGCTGTGCAGGATGGGGCGGTATAGAAATCTAATAAATGAAATGAATGGATGAGGGTGGCCTATATGCCAGGGCTTCGTTGGGATGTTCATGCTATCGACCTATGGCTGGATAGCATGACGGGTACTGCTAGCAGGACTAGGACAGACACCAGGCATGTATTAACAAAAGGGGGGGTGGCACCATCCAATGACCCCTTTTGGAGTGAGGGCTGGAAGGCCCAAACGTCCACGGTGCTGGTGTGCTATGAATTAGCCCGCAATGGGAGGTGCGGGCGTTCCGTGTGCAAGTATAGACATGCATGTGGGATATGTGGAGGAAACCATGCCACATCTGCCTGTGCGAAGGGACGGCCAGGAGGGAGTAAGCCACGTGCCGGATTCCCCCCCCCCAGGGAAAAGGGGGGCAAGGGAGAGGCCCAAGGGAGTAATGTACAAAAGGGGCCCCACCCCGGTCAGAGTGGATAGGTTGGAGAGAGCATTACGATCCCACCCGGATAGAGTGGAGGTGTTGTATATAGTTAATGGGTTTCATTATGGGTTTAAAATACCGGCAGGAAAGGCTGAGATAGGTAACACCCCCCACAATTTAAAGTCCATTGCGGGGATGGAATCGATCGTTAAGGAAAAAGTGAACAAGGAGGTGAGAGAAGGCAGGGTGGTAGGTCCTTTTACTTCCCCCCCATTGGAGGAATTCATCGTGTCTCCGTTGGGCCTCATGCCGAAAAAGGTGGCTGGAGAGTTTAGGATGATTCATCATCTGTCCTACCCACCGGGGAAGTCGGTGAACGATGCGATTCCTGGGGAATTGACATCGGTGCACTATGTCCCATTTGATGATGCTGAACGGACGGTGAAGGGAGCTGGCAAGGGAGCACTGCTCGGGAAGTGCGACATTAAGTCGGCTTTCCGGTTGCTCCTGGTGCACCCGGACAGCTTCCATCTGTTGGATTTTCATGTGGAGGGTCAGTTTTACTTTGATCGAGCTATGCCTATGGGGTGCTCTATTTCTTGCTCTGCCTTCAAGCGTTTTAGCTCGCTGGTAGAGTGGGTGGTAGAGCAAAGGGCAGCAGGAAATACCTTGATGATTTCCTATTAATCGGTCGTCCAGGGATGCCTGAGTGTCGCGAGTTAATGGAGACATTTGTGATGGTAGCAGAGGAATTAGGTATTCCATTGGCCCCTGAGAAAACGGAAGGGCCAGTAACGACCCTGACATACTTGGGCATTGAAATGGACACGATCCAGGGCCTCTCGCGTCTCCCACAGTCCAAGATAGTAGTGCTTAAGGCAAAGTTAGAGGCAGCACTGGCAGCATCAAAGATCAACGTGACAGACAGCTGAATGATAGGTGTATGAATGATAATAGAAGTTAGAATTGTCCAGGCTGAAGATACTGCGAAGACTTGCTTGAAACAGCAAGACATGACTTAAGGCCATAGGCCCTAAACATTGCTTGAAGCCAAAAGCCCCTAAGTGAACTATGCAGAGACTTTAATTTGACAGCTTGCAAGATTTTGATTGCAAACCGCATTACTAAGACTTACACAAGATGCCAGTACAGCTTGAACATGATATTTGCAAACATAGCTGAACATTAATTGCTTATACAACAGTTCTGGGCATAAGGCTGAAAACAGACATCTATGAAATGGGACGAAGTGCAACTAGTGACAAAAAAGGAACCATAGGAGAACAGATACAGCCTAGTCAAAATGACTCATGAAAGGCATGGGAGGGCTGACTGCCTAACAGCATATGCATGGCCTATGGAACCAGAGACCTATAAATATGGGACGGATATCTTTTGGAACTCAGACGCCTGAAACATCAATGGATGCCTGTAACATCAGCTCGTGGTACCATCTCAACATCAATGGACAGGTCCCGGCATCCCCATCACCTCTGTTATGGGTTGGCCACCCTGACAGGAGGATAGGTAATGTGTATGAAAGGTTGAATGAATGTTGAGAGAATAACATAGTATTAACATATAGAATAATAAGAATATATTTTGCTTTTTGTAACTTTGTACTAAAATAAAGCTGAGATTTGCCAACATATTTCCAGTCTATCTCTGATCTCTTGAATTAACCACAGAATTGAAAAGAACATTGTCATATTGAATGAGCGATTGTGTGAACTAACCCCCTTTTCTTCCCCCCTCACCCCTCTATGAGCCAAATCCTACAGTCAGTTGCCTTTGTCTGACCCTCTGTAAGGAAATAGACATACAGTCTAGGTCCGACAGTTAGCGGTCTTATTCTGGCACTCTGTGAGGAGATGGACTTCCTTCGCCTTTTGATGTGAATGTATGAGAGAGCTTGTAACACATCAGTGATTTAGTAGTGAAAACACCTAATAACCTCAGAATAGAGTACATTCCCCAGGAATACATTTGACCACCATAAAACCACCTGTGACAACAGTGAGGGAGTTACAATCTCTGGTGGGTAGCCTGAGCTTTGCGTGCCGAGTGGTGGCGCCAGGCAGGCTTTTTTGTCACGCCTTTACGGGAAGCTTAGAGGGGATCTGAAGCCATGTTATCATATAAGACTGACGCGGGACATGAAGGAGGATTTGCAGACATGGGCAGAATTTTTAGAAGGGTATAACGGGGCAAGTTTTTGGAGAGAGGACCTCTTGCTGGAAGCTGAGCTGCAGGTACATTCAGACGCGGCTGGTGGGTATGGATTTGGGGGTTTCTTTTGACAATGGTGGTGCACAGCCCCATGGCCCCAGGAGTGGCAGGAGACTGGGGTGGCACAAGATCTCACCTTCCTAGAACTTTTCCCGTTAGTGGTGGCGGTGTTGCTATGGGGAGAGGAGTTGGCGAATAGCGCCGTAATTTTCTGGTGTGACAATATGGCAGTTGTCCATGTGATCAACTCCATGTCGTCACGTTCCCCAAAGGTGATGAGGCTAGTCAGGGCATTTGTACGGGAGTGCTTGTGGCACAACATATTGTTTGTGGCCAAGCATGTTCCGGGGGTGAATAACAGCGCAGCCGATGCCCTTTCTCGCTTCCAGATGGAGTGATTTTGCTCCTTGGTCCCTGGAGCCAGAGCAACACCGGACACACACACACACACCCCGCAGGCACTGTGGTGCCTTGGATCTTAGAACTGTACAAGATCATCCAGGGATCCTTGGCAGCGCGGATGCGGGCTGCCTATCAGAGGGTGTTCGAGGAGTTCCAACAGCTTAGGTTGCAACAAGGTTGGGCATTGCTGTTTCCCATTACGGAGGGGCAGATGTTGTAATTTGCCATGTCTCTCAGGAGGGCTGGTGCTGCGGTGGGAACCATAGCTAGTAAACTATCGGCCCTGGGATTTGTCAGTCACTTGGCGGGGCACCCCCCCCCCGGATCAGGGTTTCTTTGCTCGCCGAATGCTGCAGGGTTGGGCTAGAGAGACTCCCAGGGAGCCTGACACTAGGAAGCCTATCACCCCCTCATTGTTAGTGAAGTTGTGTTGCGCCCTTCCAGCAGTGTGCTTCAACGGATTCGAGGTAGTTTTGTTTGGGGCTTTGTTTAAAATGGCATTCTTTGGGGCATTTCGAGTTAGTGAGTTGGTAGTAGAATCCTCAGGGGACACTACTAACAGGACTTTGTCCATTGACTATGTTCAGGAGATTGGGGGCATGCTGGCGATTCGACTGAGACGGTCCAAAACTGACCAGCAGGGCCAAGTGGTTCGCTTGAATCAGGCGGGTGCCCCCGAACTTTGTCCAGTAAGGGCATATCGGGATTACAAAGGTAGCCGTCCTGCAGTGGGAGGGCCATTGTTCCAACACAGGAACGGGAGTCTAGTGACACGACAGCAATTCATGGGAGTGATGCGTAGGGCACTGGGATATTTAAGAATTCCCCCCCTGGATTATGGGTCCCACTCATTTAGAATTGGGGCCGCTTCTTTTGCAGCTCAATCAGGTTGTTCAGAACAACAGATCAGGGAGGTAGGGCGATGGCAGTCCCGGGCGTACAAGTCTTATGTGCGCAGTGTCTCACAGTAACATATGAATGTGGTTATGCACCCAGGTACCGGGAGACATCCCCGTAGAGTGGCCATTTGGATTATCGGCCACAGCCTGGTGCAATGGGCGGGAAAGGCAGCGGCACAGTCTTTTTGGGGAAGCCAGCTGGGAATGTCTGCACAAGCCATAATTCAATGGATGGGACGCAGCAGAATGGGGTGGTACCAGCTGCTCCCCACCTGCAGGGTCAACATGAGAGGGGCCACGCCAGATGTGGTGGTAATCCATCTGGGGGAAAACAATTTGACAGGAATCACGGGATTAGGTTTAATTGTTAAAGTTAAATTGGACATTATGGAGGTGGAGAGAATATTCCCCGGGGTGGTGGTAGTGTGGACAGACTGGGTGGCACGATTGCACTGGAACAAGGCTATCCGCCCTGGGAAAGTGGATAGAGCTTGGTGGAAGGTAAACAGGGAGATTGGGAGGTGGATCACCCTTCGGGGTGGGCACCGAGTGTCCCATGTGGGGATTACCCAAAGAACTCCCGAGAACTTTCAGGGTGACGGGGTTCACCTATCGGAAGTGGGGAATGATTGTTATTTGGTGACGTTGAAAGCTAAGTTGATAGAGGTATTAGGTTAAGAGCGATTGTGCAGGGTGGGGGCTGGGCCCGTCCACGGTAAAGGGTGACGGCCCCTTTGTGGCAGGGGTCCAGTGCTGTAGTAAGTTTTTAAGAATATGTGGTAAAAGAGGCATCTCCATAAGAGATGTGAGGGGAACACCTGGGGCATTGGCTGGGCGCAGCCAGCCACAGGGTTAACCTCCCAAGGTGAGTTGCTGGCAAAGGCGGGAAGGGATATGAGCGGTCCCCAAGCTGGCAGTAACTTAAATCCTAGGCTCGGGTCCAGAAGGACCTCATCCCCTCTGGAGGCGGCCGTTAGCCAACGCCGGATGGGAGACGTTTGAGTTGGGTAATAAAGGGGGGTTATGGAGGGTACATTCAAGCCTCCCCTTTGTTGGGGTTGTTAAGTACCCATTTATAGAAGTTAGCGCTGGACCTGAATTGCCTGAGGGCAATTACCCCCACCATGCCTAATTCCAATTTGAATAAAGAGTGCGGCCTTTCAAACCCAACATGTTGTCCTTGCTTCATGTCGGATGCGCCGACAAAGCATCCATATTAGAGGTCTGGATAAGTTATTATTATTATTATAAGCATTTATATAGCACCAGCGATGTACCTGGTGCTTTACAATAAAAAAAAGATAGACACGGTCCCTGCCTGAGAGCTTACAATATAAAGTGAGGGTTTACTCTATTTATTACGGGTATTACAGGTCAATGGCGTGGACTTAGTTTCTTGTCTATATTTCCTTTTTCTTCTAAACTTTCAGACAAGGAATACTTTATCAAACTATCCCAGATCACTGTTTTGGAAGCATCCAAGTATCCCATATTATTATTATTATTATTTTTAAAACAAACAAACAAGAACAACCACCTGCCATTGCTCTCTAAAATGTTGTTCCATTTCCTCACTGCTTTTTTAAATTCTCTCCTGGTTTTACAAAAATAGATAATTGAATCTAAATATTCCTCCCCCCACTTTATCCTCCTGTTCACTAATAAGAATCAGTACCAGCATCTTGTTGGACCATGGGATGCAGCCCTGCTTTGCTGATATTGGTCTGCAGGTCTCTGCTTAATAAAGCAAAGTCATTTAAATTCTCATATACATTTTATGGGCTGTTGAATAATGGGAGTAATTTATATTATTTTTTTGGACCAAGACCTCCCTAGGAGTCAAAAGTGACTCCCCTTATGAATGCACCCTTTGCAAATTTGTCCAGGATTACAAAAGGATTTTAAAAGACATTTGGCCTTAATTGGAATTGCGTGTCTGAATGTAACTAGTGCCTATCTCACTGTACATTTTTAAAAGGCATCTTGCCATCTCTGCCTGTGCATGTATTTACCTTTTAGTAGTTGAAAAGATACATGCTTGGTGATTTGACTGTTCTTTTCTTTGAACATGGGAAAATATACAGCTTGGGGAAGTAATTGCCATTCAAATATTTACAGTGTTATTATTTAAGGTGTATTTTTTGTTGCCTCAGTTTTAATGATTTCAAAAGCCTTTCTTCTTTTTGCTATAAAAATCTTATGATATATTTATTGTATGAAGTTTGATTGTTAGATACTGAAAGAAGAAAGTGAAATTGCCAGCCATCAGATTTGAGTGTACTTAAAAGTAAAATCCCATATTAAAACTGCTGTGCCATAAAACCTCTAATTTGAACTTGATTCATATTAAAGAAGTTTGAGTTTTAGTGGGTCTGATCTAACCCCGTGTGCCGCACAACGTACATGTGGCACGCACGTGGAATGGGGAATATGATCTGTGTGCAAACCATGCACAACATGTGTATGTTGAGAATTGGCCCCAGTGAGGCTTTTTTTTTCTTTTCTGTTTTAGTCTGTTATATCAGGCTGAAATTATACTTGTGTATTTGGAAAATTCCTCTCATTTAGCTGGATTATCAATAGAATGAACCATTCTCATTTTCTTAATGTCTCTCCCCCACATCTCCCCATCTGAGATTGTGTATCTTTTTTTCTGCCCTGGCCTGTCCCAACTTTGTTTAAAATCCTCTTGCCTTTAAAAGAACGATGTTAACGCTAATAACAATGTGTCTAAATAAAGCCTTAACTTGTCCACACACTGCATTGCTGCTTGCTTCCCACCCGCATCTCCTACTGTTCTCTCTTGCTGACCTATCCACACCATCTGCAGCTTTTGTTAAACCTCACCTTTTCTTGCCTTGTACTGTGTTGCCCCTCATGCCTCCCGCAAATATCCTTGACAGGGGACGACTTTCTGCATCTCGTTTGCTTTTACATTTTATGGTGCCTTGAAGGGTTTGGCAAAGTTTTAATTTTTTATGAGAATGTTCCTGTAGTAAAATGATTTGCTGCACTCCTGATAGCAGCTGACTGTTTGTTATGTAAAGATACCTTGCATGTCATTTCAATAGAATAATATGAGTGTGATTTAGAACAGCCCAACTAGGTCTAACTATTTATCTGTTTATCTATTGCAGTTAATTGAAAAATAACAAATAATGGCACCTCTGGACTGTGGTATGTAGGTGTGACATGGGTTCACGGTTGGATGAAGTAACTAGTACCAGTGACTCTGTTGTTAGTGGACACCTGTCAGATGACACATTGCCATGACTTCACTTAATTCCCCATTGCTCAAGTTGTTCCTAGTAATGGGGTGTTACACAAGGTAAAACAACCTGCATCAACAGTTTTGGAGCAGAAATGAGGCAACATGGGCCTCGATTCTTGTGTGCTGTTCCACATGGCTGTTCCACTGTATTTACATCTGGGAGGCTCTCAGCCCAGAGATGAGGGATTCAAGCAGTCCCAGGGTCCTAACAAGTCAGAGTTCATTGGCACTTTGTTGACAATGTCTGGCTCAATTTGAGGCTCTTTTGGAGTAGAACTAGCTGACCCCAGGGGCTGACCCCCACCCCCTTGACGTTGGGTTGTTCCAGGACCTGCTGGTCCATATGGCGGGCACAGAAGGGGTACCCTTGGGGATCCCAGACACAGGGGAGTCCTATAATCTCTGAACCTGGTTCACTGGGAAATGGGGGTTCCTGGTGATTCATCCGGTTGGATGAGCTCCTGGATTGTCATGGTTGTGGCATGACTGTATGCAGTCCCCCTCATAGAGAGGGGCAGTGGATATACTTGGCAGCATCCCTGGACATAAGGCAGGCAATTATCTGGCCCTTATGGCCTAAGTTACACCTTCTGGGCCACAGCACAGTAGGTGGTGCCTGGAGTTCCGGACGGGGTGAGGGAGTCAGCGTAACCTGGAGAATAAGACTTGGACCCAGGAGACCAGGGTCTTAGCCATGAACTCACTTGCCTTGGGCAAATCACAATCTCAACCTCAGTTCCCCATCTGTAAAATGAGTTTGTATGTATCTGTTTCTTTCCACATTCCCCATCTCCTTGACCATGCTAGCTTTACAGTGCACTTGGGGCAGGGAACTATCTTAAAAAGCAGTTCCAGCAGAAGAACCCGCAGGGGAGTCCCACCTTCCCCAGGGGTGGGGCAGGGGGGTGGAGGGGCTCAGTCCATGTTTTTCCCTATGCAGTATTCACCCAATCACCAGTGACTACATTTGCCCTCCCTGCAATCTAGGGTTTACGGGTCACGGTCAGCAGCAGGCCTCTTCCAAACCAGCCCACACTGCCCCATGAAGCATTTGAGCACGTTTCTAGGGCCTCCTCCATTTGCTGAATGAATCCCTTCCTTTAGAACAGGTTTCCCTTCTTGGAGAGTTGAGCGGCTTCGATCTTGAACTTGGACCAGTGAGTCTGTGACAGAATGGCAAGGGGTTATAGAATTGTTTGCGCCTCTAGGCCCTGGCACCCCAGGTGTGCATACAAGGGTTCCCCAAGACAGGAAGGTGGCCACTGCACTGTACCTGTATCTAGATGACTGAATCTTTAGGGTTCAGTCATGACACGTACTCGAGGGACACATAGAGGAAGCATGCCACCACTTTTCCAGTCTCAGGATTGTCAGTAACTATGACAAGTCCTCTTTGGTTCCCAGTCAGGTCACGCATTTTATTGGGGGGTTTGCCTAGGTGCTATTCAAACTAGGACCTTTACTCCTGAGGACAGGCTCCAGGAGATTCTGAACAGATGCTCCAGAATATTAGCAGATCCATGACAAGCTTACCTTTTTGTTTTCTAGACTGTTGACTCATGGCATCAACAACAGTTGCAATTCCACTGACTTGGCTAGGACTGATTTCCCTGCAGCGGTGTCTTGCCTCTGGTTTATCAGTGGGCAATGATTGTGCAGGCCATGTGACTGGCTCTGAGGCATTCAAGTCTCAAGTACAAGGGTGTTCTGTCCTGTTCTGCACTGACAACTTCATGGGAGGGGTCAGATAATTCTCACAAAAGAGGCACATGGCCTCTGGGAATGGTGGCTGGCCAGGGTAGTGCAACCTGTAGTGATCCACATTGCTGGCCAGAACAACCATGAGGTGGATGGCCTCAGGAGAACAGGGTGCTATCTCATGAATGGGCCTTGAGACACTCAGAGTTTGTTCCATTGTATGCAAGCAGGGAACCCCAGGGGTGTTCCAGTGTTGTTCTGAGCACACCACCAAACTTTCAGTGTTTTTTTTCCACTTGAGCAGGAAAGGATTGAGTTTCACAGAGGGAACCAAGATGGTTCCTTGGCTGCAGAAACTGCTGTATGACTTCCCACTGATTCCTTTCATTTTCGGGCTGCTCAGACAGTTCCAGGACCTGTAGGGGTGGGGTCCTGCTTCTAATATACCTGGACTGGCCATGGCAATACTGGTATCCCAAGATTGGGGAACTTGTGCATGCATCTTGATGACTATTGTTGGAGTTGCCAGACCTGGTGCCCCAGCACAATGGGGCCTTGTGGCACCCAAACTTATCTTTCCTTCATCTGACAGTTTGGAGGCTTCACTGCTGACCCGAGAGAAAAGAGGTGGTCTCTGTCCAGTGAGCCAATGGAAAGCATTTTACAGGGGGCTGTTACTACTTAAGGAGTTTATAATCCTCTGGCAAATCATTACACCACATGGTAATGATTTGCAAAATTGGCAGAAGACCAGGGGTTTTCCCAAGTGGAGGCAACAGTACCTGCCATCTTGGAGTTACATGTCTTCCCTCTTGAATGGGGGCACAATGATGCCCTCACTTAGTGTATACTTGGTGGCAGTCAATGCCTTAAGGGGAGCAGCAAATGGAGGTTCCCTGTTGGCTAGCCCCTTAGTTGCTTGCTTTATTGGGGAGCAATCTGGGTGTTCTCCCCAATAAGGAAGCTGTTTTCAAGCTGGGACCTTAATGGGGTTCTCCAGACTCTTATGCAAAACCCCTTGGAGCTAGGGGCCTCGGTTCCCATTGACATACTGTCTTTAAGACTGTTTTGTGGGCCCTTTTTCCTGCAGTGCCCCCTACATCTGGTTTCACAATGGGAAGGCCGCACCTAGCGTTCCTGCCAATGGTGGTCTCAGAGTTTCCTGTGCAAAATTGGGCTGTCTCCCTGATAGTCTTCTTTCCTCTGCCTCACTTCTCCAGAGTGGAGGAGGTGCTCCACAGGATAGGTGTTCATACAGCCCTGTTCTGTGTTCTATTATATCGGCTGTACCAAAGGTTTTAGGTGCGCAGATAGTGATTACAGGGCATCTAAGCAGTCCCTTTCCTGTTGGATTAGGGCATGCTTTACCTGCAGCTATAATGCTTCAGGTCTCCCTGATCCCCCAGGGAGGTGCGGTTTCATTCTGCCTGGGCCCTGACCATGTTACAGGTGGCTCTCAGTATGTGTCAAGCAACCACATGGAATTCTCCATCTGCCTTTAGGTTCTATGTGATAGATCTGACCGCACAAGGTTTAGCCAGGTTGTATGGTTTCGTTCTCGTATATTTAGGACTGTGGGTTTTGACTGAACCCCGCCTCCATGGTATTTCTTTCTAGTCTACCTATAATGGGACTTGGGGAGGGAATAATGAAGAAGAAAGATAAGTTTAATACCTGTAACAATTCTGTGAGTTGTATCCTCAGTGAGGCACTAGATAGCACCAAAAACCTATAATGTGACTCGGTGAGAGGATACAGCTTTAAGAAGAATAGTTACTCTGCCAATTTTGCTTGCCTCTGAAGTTTGCTTGTGAATATTCACATCCTCCTTTCTGACTATGCACTTTGGCCACAATTGGGATCCCTGTAGGTGCTGTGCATGGGCCCTGTCCTGGGGGTGCGTGCCATTTGTGCGCACATATGTGCACACTGCATGTGCTGCGTGCACCAGTCCGCAGAGCTTGGGATTTGCCCCACCATGAGGATGATAACCCTGTAAAAACTTGTTTGCCATCTCTGCCTTGTAGAGGTACACACGTTACATTTACTATGGAGGGGCAGTCTGTACCAGATAGCAAGAAAGACTTTAGAGCACAGGTGGGGAGCTTTCAGCTAGTAGTCCAAATACAAAACAGCCTGGATTTGACCCCTTTCTAATTTCTCAATCTGGCCCATGGATTCAGGCTCAAAAGTACTGACCTTGGGGGAAAATAGTATAAATGAAAGAATGTACTCGAAGATAGGGGTGGATCCACAATCTGGACTTTTCCCCTCTCTTCCTGTTGTCGCAGCCCTTAAGAGTTCGTGTTCCCAATTTCTATATGGCTTGTTCGAATGTTTCAAACCGGTTATCCATCCCTACTTAGAAAAGAGGTCTCGGTAAAACCACTAAAACATCGATCTCCCGCAAGCTTAAAGCTCCTTTCTTAACAATGCACCAGACTCCACACATATGACTAAAGTTTTATAGGAAAAATTCTGTCCCCTTCTCAGCTGCATTCTCAGTGCACTGCTTAGAGTCAGTTTACACAACAGATTGCAGTGAATCATCTAGTCTTTATTTTGACATCTTAGGATGCATTTGTTTATGAGACACTAAGAGCATATATTAACAGAAAGCTTGCTGCTAATTTAATGGGTAACACTTTGTTTGTTTCGTTTAAAATAAAACACCCTGCAGAGGCTAAATATTATAAATTGAGAAGTAAATTTGTAAGTGACTGTTGCACACACGTCCTGTAACAAACTAAAACAGGAAAACACTTGTTGATGTAAAAACATTTCCTCACATGGTAAATGTTTAAGAAAGTTCCCAGAGCAGCATATTCCAAGAAACCATCTACCTTTGCACTGAGACTTCTCTTGTGAGTTTTCCCATATTTTCTTGGTTGTCCATAAAACGTGATCCCTATGAAAACATGCTGCTCATTCTAATGGGGAAAGCTTCCAACAAGCTTACTGTAGCCTTGGAGGACACACTGGGCCACAAGTGAAAACCATTAAGAAGGTCTTTGCCAAAGGAAATCCCATTCTGCAGTGTGAACATGCTTTATTGGAACTACTCCAGAGTCACGGTCACTGAAATCAATGGGTGTGGCAGGCGTGCAGTTTAGAAAATCAAGCCACAAATGTATTTTTCTGTATGGAGTGGTAGTTTACCATTAGTATTCCCAGCTAAAGGACAACCTGGTTTATGACATAGGGTGTTTTCAGACATTACTCTAACCCCAGTTTAACCACACTTAAACATTTCTTATGCATGTTGCAGTGCTGCATAGGGCACCAATACAGCCCTGCAACATATATAAGAAATGTTCAAGTGTGGTTAAACTGGGGTTAGCGTCATGTCTGAAAACACCCTTCAAAAAGGTTTCTGACAGGAATCAACTGGGAATTTGTAACTCTGAGTTCAGGATACAGGTTGTTTTTCTGTGTATAGTAGGAACAGACTGCTCTATCTACTGCTTATGGTGTTTTGGACCTCTTGAGGAATCGGAATCCCACGTACTCGATATACCAAATCTTCTCTGTGTTGTTGACATTAGCTGGCAAGAGTATTTTGTTGAAGTGTTTGAAAGGGTGTCTAATTGTACCTGCTGGGAGAATCTCCCAGTAGAACAGATTATTTGTACAAGAGGGAAGGAGTACTAATCTTGCATAACATTGTGTGAAGAAAGCCCCATAGCTTCAATAGGGGCTATGTAAGGGCTTCTCTGCCCCCCTTCCCCTCCGCCCTTTGTGTCTTGACCTATTTCTCCAGCAGTATAGTGGTAAGCGTGGACCCTCATAGCAAAAAGTCCCTTATTTCTCATCACATTTCTTAACAAAGAACTGATCTTCCCTGCAACTGTGCTGAGGCCTCGGGCAATTTTTAAATATATATATATATATATATATATATATATATATATATATATATATATATATATATATAACACAGTTAGTTTGCCAAACAGCTTAACACAGGAAGCTTTTCCTCCAAGTCCCTTCAGTAGGAAGGCTTTGAGCACCTGCTCCCCCAGCATTTCTCCTCAGGGTACCGTATATTTTGGTAGTTAGTGACTACTCATTAACCCCTTTTCAGGAAAGTTTTCTGGGTAAGAGGAGTGTTGCAGCAGCCTCACTACAGTAATTTTCTCATGTGGGAATTTTGGTCATGGATAATAAAGGACCAGGATTTAGAGATGTGCACCAGGGGCCAATGTCATTTTCATTTTTTCATTTTCATTATTTATATCTGTTGTTTTCGTTTTCATAAATATTAAATTGTCATTTTCGTTTTTGCTTTCGTATTAATTTTCCATTGGTTTCAATGGAAAACACATTTTAAGCTGTAGCTTTTTTGTTTTTGACTATATTTGACTGAAACATGGAGTGAGTATACCTCTACTGGAAGGCATTATGTGTACCAAATTCCAAAAGGATTGGATAAAGGAATCAAATTTTAGAAGCAGTTGAATTATATTATTTTACAAACATCTTCATATGCATTTTTAGGTGTAACTTTTTTTGCCTCACATTTAATGGAAATTTAACTTGACATGTTTATACCCCTTCCCATATTTACTAACTCTGCCAACTTTTAGAAGGATTGGATAAAGGGTCCTTGTGGTATAAGCAATTAACTTATAAATGTATGTCTGCCTGTAATATCTTTGTAGTCCAACCAGTGTACATGAAATTTGGCAAGGCTGTACATCACACTTTCATGATCATCTCTGCCAAATATCAGAAAGATGTGCTAAAGGGTCCCAATTTTATATGCCTGCACAGAATATGCAGAGAAGGAGCCTATGCTAGGGATATTCTTACGTGACACTGTGGTATAAGATCGGTTTGTGATGCGAATTGGCCAGCAGAAATGTCAACCAAATATCCCCATTCTGTGCTGTGACCAACCCAACATTTTTCCCTCCACTTGATACTGGGAAGTCAGAAGCATCTGTTTAGGAAAGAGCCAATAGAGATTCTCTTATGTCCTCTGTCACAGTGCTGCAGGATGTGATTGTGATGATAATTGACCAGCCTGGATGTGTAAAATATGTCTCCTGACTGCTGGGATGCTATCCCCAAAGTCCCAGTTATGTCCCTTCTATGCCCACCTCAGGGTTGCCCCTTATGCCCGCCTCAAAGCCACTACCAATTGGTCCTGTAAAGCTGGAAGCATGCAGTAATTGGCCAGTGAATGTGTCTTTCAGTCTTTTGGGATTTTCCACATCCTCCCTCCTAAATCCTCCCACCAGGTCCCTGCCTCTGACTGCTATTTATCTGAATAATGTGCTGCTATTTATCTGAATAATGGTGTATACAAATTGTGTACAGTTAATGCAATGAAGTAAAGAATGTGAGTGTAGACGTTATACAATTTGTTGTACACAGTGAAGTTATGTAGAAACAGACTTAAATTACTCTGACAAAATTGTTCCTTGTCAAATTATGATAATAAATTAGTTTCATAATTGTAAAATGTGCAAGTTTAGTTATTGATAAAAATGAAGTATGTATGGTAAGGAATTTAGTACATATATTACATGTATGTTG
>QEPC01013045.1:2971909-2983774 GCA_003113815.1 Sphenodon punctatus
CCAGTGCCCCCTGATCCCTTAGTTCCCCCCCACCCACTAGGCAGTTCCCCCTGCTCCCTTAGTTCCCCCCTGCTAGCCAATGTCCCCTCCGCTGCCCGTCACTTCCCTGGGTGCCCACTCTCCCACTAGGCAAACCTTGTTGGCTGCTTCACTCGCTCTGAAGTGCAAACCAGCCTCCCTGTCAGCAGCACGCTGCAGTGAGGCTGGGCTGGCATGTGTGAGCCCGGTGGCCCCTGATCCCTTAGTTCCCCCCCACCCACTAGGCAGTTCCCCCTGCTCCCTTAGTTCCCCCCTGCTAGCCAATGTCCCCTCCGCTGCCCGTCACTTCCCTGGGTGCCCACTCTCCCACTAGGCAAACCTTGTTGGCTGCTTCACTCGCTCTGAAGTGCAAACCAGCCTCCCTGTCAGCAGCACGCTGCAGTGAGGCTGGGCTGGCATGTGTGAGCCCGGTGGCCCCGACAGGAGTGGGGGGGCAACCTGAGCCTGGGGGCCCATTGTCAGTTGGCCGGGCTTGTGGGAGAGGCTTCAGATAGAGCGGCCACGGCAGCAGAATTTTTTTTTTAAAAAATGAAATGAACAGCTAGGGGCCAGACAGCAACAGGAGCAGCAGCGCATAAAGCTCACAGGGGGACAGGATGCAGCCGCTTCCCCGACTCGCCGACAGGAGAGAGGAGCTCAAGTGCACATGCGCGAACCAACAGAACTGATTTTTTATCAGTAATAACTCGGTTTTGGCTGCATCAATCAGTATAATATTTTAGAAGCACTTGTTGTTGATCTCATTCTCGAAGCCTGTGAAGTTTGGGGGCTCAATTCATCCAGGGGGAGGAGATATTGATGATTCAAATACACGAGGCCAGTGTGAATTTTGACCACAAGCAATTAACATTTAAGCAGTAATAACATTTTATTTTCCTAATGGTTCTTTTTCAAACTTTGTGGATATGATGGTCCTCACAACTTACAGCCATGGTTACATTTTCAGAAAGGTAGGTCAAGCGGTTTTCTCAAAATCGGGCCTTCAGCAGTCCCTTGTTTATAATGAACAGTGGCTGTACATTTAAGTTTCAGGCAGCTACTGCTGCCTGAAAATGGTCTTCAAGGGGACAACTTCAATTGCTTATAAAATTGGGTCCCTTTATCAAATTGTTCTATAATTTGGTAGAGATGACAGGGAAGGTATGTGATACATTCCTGCAAAATATCTCGTAAACAGAATGGAATATATAAATGTTGCAGCTGGAAATGTATTTTCAAGTTAATGTCTTATACCATCAAGACCCTTTATCCAATCATTCTGACAACTGGAAGGAGAGTTAAGCTTGTGGCGGGACATAATTTTCACAGGTTTCATGCAAAGTGGATGGAAGATAAAGAAGTTGTAGTCATGAATGTGAATAGAACATTTCCTAAAATCACAACATTCGATTGCTTTAAAAGTCGGTTCCTTTTATCTAATTGTTTCGAGACTTGGTACACAAGTACCCTCCATTGGAGGTACAATCCCCCCAAGTTTCATCAGAATTGAATAAGAACCCAAAAAGATTATAGACAGAAATACATTTTTCAGTTTCCCCCCCTTTATTTCAAAAACAAAATGACATTTTTTTCTATTTTCATTATTATTATTTATCATTTTTGTTATTGCATAACTATAATGAAAATGACAATTTTTGTTATCGTTAATGTAATAACAAAAACGATAAGCACACCCCTACTTGGCAGGATTCCAACTTTAATCTCAGGAATGAAGAGACTTACTATAGATGGCTTGGACCATTGGTCTGACCCAGCATGACACTTAAATTCTTACGTTATGTGTCTCTGACTTATCTAATCATGTAAACAATATTTTGGTCAGTAAATGATACGTGGGAGTAAAGGGGAGAAGGACACACCATACGTCCCACAGGCAGACAACTTGATGGATAAGTATAGTAAAGCCCCTGAAGCACATGTGCAAGTAACCAATGAGTAGACTAGGAGCAGACTGGGAGAGGTGGTAGCATTGTTTAATATTGTTTGCGCAGGTTTATCTAGGCTTTTCCCTATTCAGACTTCCTTATGAACAGCAAATGAAAGCTGACTACTTATGTTGTTTTGGGAAAACTGTGAAGGTAATTTGGAACACTTATAGGATCTGACTAGCTAAGTGAAGGAAATTAAGAACCATTTGGAATGAAGAACTGTTGATTCAGGAAAGTCTGACAGAGGTTCAGCATGAAATGGTGCAATCAGAGTGCTAGAGAAGGAATTCACCCTGGCTACTGGTAGTTGGGAGTGGTTAGCAGGAGCTGCATCACACCTCCATGACCTGTACTTCTACTTCGCTTGAGCTACTGTAGCTGGCCTCTGTCAGAGAGACAAGATACTTGATGGACTATGTTTCTGACCAGTATGGCACTTATGTTCTTATGAGTTAGGTAGTGCAGTAACAGCGGCATCAAAGGGCCCAGTTACAAGAAATGGACTTTGGTCCCTCCATCACCATTATCTCCCGTTTCCCCTTCACACATCCCCCTCCCCACATCTTCTCTTCTCCCAAGCAGCCCTGCCAGAGCTCCCACAGAGACCTGCCAACACTGCTGGCACCCGCTCTGGACTCCAGCATGCTGCAGACTCTGCAGCATTGCAGAGTCACGTTTCTGCTTCCTCTGCCAAGTCTTCTGTTTAAATTGGAGACTTATGCAAAATACACATTGCAGAGCTACACTTCAGACCTGCAGCATGTATTTTCCATAAGCCTTCCATTTAAATGGAAGGCTTGGCAATACTGCTGCATGCTGCTGCTGCAACAGGGCAGGAGGAATCCTGGGGCTCACGTGTGGAGGGGGCCCCAGGACAAATGTCTCTCCTGTTCCTATGGTAGCTATGCCAGTGTAAAGTAAGGAGCCTATAGGGCCTTCGGGACCCCTGGTGCGAGTGGCCGACAAGGCCAGGACAGGCCCCCTGCACAGGAGAAGGCCCCTTACAGGCCTCATTGGGGACCATGTTCCCCGACAACAGCCCTGCTAACTGGGGCACTCCAGGAAAGGCCTTACATGCCTCATTGGGGGAAGGGTTGCCCGGCAGCAGCCCTGCAAACAGGGGCACTTAAGAGGAGGCCTCTGTGGGGACAGGGCTGCCCGGGGGGTGGGGTGTTAATAAGGCTGAGAGCTACAAGGCCCCATAGGCACCTCGCAGGTTCAGGCCCCTGGGGAGAGGGGGTGTGTGGTATCAGGCCAAGGGGAGGGAAAGGCAAATCAGGAGGCGGGTACACACACCCCGCCACCTCCCTCCCCTGCATCAGCCTGTTTTTGTCCATGGGTGTGGCACGGCCTGGCTTTGCGATGGCGAAGGGGAGTGGGGGCAGGAAAGGCAAGGGCCCAGCAAAAAAGGCCCTAGCAAAGAGGGTTGAGGAAGTACTGGATTCCCTCCAGGCCCGCAGGAGCGGGTGCGAGGGTGTCCTAAATAGCATGACGCATAGGGATGAGGGTCAAAATTCCAAGGGGGTGTGCAAGACAAGGGGAACTGGGGCCCAAAATGGGGCTGGGAAAGAGGGAGCGCAAGGGCCCGGGGAAGAGCCCAGGTCTGGTGAGTCAGGAATTGATCTGAGAGAGTAGCGCAGCACTGGAACCAGGGCCAGCTCAAGGGTGGTGCAGCTGCCGGCCAGGTTTAGGGATGAGGCAGAGGTCACAGTGGTCGGAGTCTTGGGAGGTCAACCCCCTGAAACTTCGAGACCCCGCGTGTGTGGCGGGGGACAGGGCCCAGGAGAACAAGCCAGGTTAGTGCTGGCAAGGCGTCCCTCCCCACCCAGGTGGGGGGGAAGACACTGTTTGTCACCCCCTAGGGTTGAAGGGGACGAACCACTGGCTCAAAGGGCATGGGGAGACCAGATGGTGGCAGTCCTCGAGACCCTGAATGCATTCATGGAGCGATTCGAGACGCTCGAAGAGCGGGTAGCTGGGCTGGCGGAAGGAAGGCAAACGGTGCAGAGACGGCATGAACCCCCTGCAGGAGGTAGAAGGGAGGACGCAGCACCTGTGGAGCACTCATTGGCAAAGACAAGGGACGAATCGCCCAGGACAACAGATGAGGACGCTAGCACCAACAGCCGGGGCCAAGTTGGGTGCAGCCAATGTAGCCAAAGTCAAGGCAGGCTAAAAGGGGGTGCTGGGAGCGATGAAAAGACCCCCTCCATCCGGGCTCGCCAGGGCAGGGCGGATGGGATGGGTAGGGTCTTGGGTGCCCTGGCCTCTATAGGAGGCAGAAGGGGGGGCCAGACCTAGCAGGGGGACCCCCGAGCAGAAGCAAGGTCGGAGCAGAGTTGAGGCGAGGACAGACAGGCTGCGGGGGACTGGCACCTTGGGCCAGAGTTATGCCACCCAATTAGAAACAGCCCGTCGGGAACCCAGAACCTGGGCACCTGTGGGAGCGCTGGTTGGGGCGCATCTCACCCCGCATACACGTGAGAAAATATGGAAGGGCGATTATGTAGATGTCTTTTTGCTGCTTTATATGGAGCCTGCACCTGACCCCAACTCCAACGAGAAGGAAAAGGAGAAAGAGTGTTTCAAGCACCCTAAGGTTGATAGGAACTGGGCCAATTGGTCCACCGCCTTCTCGGTGCTGATGGGCATCATGGTGCAGGCTGGACCCAACCGAGCTGCCAAACTAATAAAGTACCTGGATATTGTGCGCAGGGCTGATGGCACCAGGAACCCGGGTGCGTGGCTTTGTTATGATGAGGGCTTCCGAAAAAGAGCAGCAATTACCCCGGGGTTTAGAAGGGACATGCATGCAACAGATTTGTGGCTGGAGTCTATGTCCAACGTGGCAGGGACGCACAGGACCGACAGCGGTCATGGTCTAGTAAGAGAGCCCCAATGAACGATCCCTTTCGGGAAGGCAGGCGCTGGAATTGTGAAAAGGGAGGTACATGTTGGGACTTCAATGGGCCCGGGGGTTGCGCCCGGTTCACATGCCAGTTTCGGCACACCTGCTCCCATTGCGGGGGGAGTCACTCGGGCCCAATGTAACTGGGTCCAGGGCCAATCGTGGGGGAGACAGCAAGGAAGGGCTGGGGGAATCCACCCCCAAGGGGGAGAGAAGGCCCCAACACCAGTCAACCATAGGGCACTTGAAAGTGCGCTCACAGGTTGTCTGATACGCGAAGAGGTTGAATATGTAGTGGCGGGCTTCAAGGAAGGTTTCGTTATACCTGCCAGATTTGAGAAGTCAAGGTCGTGGGTGACGAATTTGCAGTCGGTGAGGGAGAGAGAAGACTTGGTGGCTGCCAAGCTCCGCAAGGAACTCAGAGAGGGTCGTATAGCGGGCCCTTTTGACTTCCTACCTTTTCCCAATTTACATGTCTCACCTTTTGGGCATAGTGCCCAAAAAACAGCTAGGCGAGTTCCGCCTCATTTACCATCTGTCCCACCCTAGAGGACGGTCAGTGAATGATGCAATCCCCCCTGAACTATGTTCCGTTCGCTACGCATCCCTTGATGCAGCGATCAAAATGACTAGAGAGTGTGGAAAAGCGGCGCTGCTTGCAAAGTGCGATATAAAATCTGCATTTCGCCTGCTGCCAGTCCACCCCGAGAGCTTTAGGCTACTCGGGTTCTAGTTCGGAGGCCAATATTTCTACGACAAGGCAATGCCCATGGGGTGTTCGATATCTTGTTTGGCTTTTGAGCGCTTCAGCTCCCTGATGGAATGGCTGGCGCGCTAAAGAGGTCATGATATATTCTTCACTATATCAATGATTTCCTATTCCTGGGGAGGGGAGGGACAGGAGAGTGTGAAAGGGCCCTCCAGGACTTTCATGTCATGGCGGCTGAACTAGGGGTTCCCCTGGTGCCTGAGAAGACTGTTGG
The DNA here is from genome assembly GCA_003113815.1 of Sphenodon punctatus. NCBI lineage: Eukaryota > Metazoa > Chordata > Lepidosauria > Sphenodontia > Sphenodontidae > Sphenodon > Sphenodon punctatus. The sequence goes on from QEPC01013045.1 coordinate 2,977,768, forward strand.
CCCTGCAACAGTGTTGACATTCTTGGGGATTGAGTTGGATACCGGAACAACAGGTGTCCCGATTGCCAATCGATAAGCTGAATACCCTGGTCGGGGACACTGAGACTGTGTTGGGTTGCCCCAAGGCGACGGTCAAGCAACTGCAGGCCCTGGCGGGAAGCCTCAATTTTGCCTTCTGGGTGGTGGCACCGGAGCGGGCTTTCCTAACCAGTCTTTATGAGAAGGTGGGCTCTAACCTACCAGGGCATTGCCACATCAGAATCTCTGCCGACATGAGGGAAGACTTAAAAATATGGCTCCAATTCTTGCAGAACTTTAATGGAGTCAGTATCTGGCGGCAGAGGTGGCTGATGGAGGCTGAACTGCAGGTTCAATCCGATTCGACTGGGTCTTTGGGTTTCAGGGTACATTGGGCTGGAAGGTGGTGCGTGGCCCCGTGGCCAGAGGATTGTATACAGGAGGGGTGGACGCGGGACCATACCTTTTTGGAATTGTTCCCCATAGTGGTGGCAGTCCACATACGGGAAAGCGAGTTCGCAAACAACGCTATTTTGTTCTGGTGCGATAACCTTGCCATGGTACATATTATAAATGTGTTGTCCTCCCACTCCAAGAGGGTGATGGGGTTGGTGAGAGCGTTCATCAGGCAATGCCTGGTGAGTAACATATTATTCTCAGCCAGGCACATGCCGGGTATTAACAATGGCATAGTCGATGCGCTCTCTCACCAACAGATGGAGCAGTTCAGACAGCTGGTGCCGGAGCCCAGGAAAGAGCGGGAGGAACTCCCCCCGGGAATATGGATCATTGGACGGTAGCAATGTTCCAGGCAGTTCAGGGATCACTGGCCCCTTGAACTAGAGCAGCTTACCTGCAGTCACTGGCAGAGTTTCAGACCTTAGGGAAGAGAGAGGCTGGGGGACCCAGTTCCCAATTACGGAGGCCCAGACGTTGGAGTTTGCCATTGGATTGCAAGATAAGGGGCTGGCACCTGGGACAATTTCCGGCAAGTTGGCTGCACTAGCTTTTTACAACAAGTTGGCTGGGTTTCAGTCACCAAATGGGGGATTTTTTGTGAGGAAGATGCTGGAGGGGTGGCATTGGGAGGCACCAAAGGGTGGTGAAAGTAGGCGGCCCATCACGCCAACGCTATTGCGTGATTTATACCGGAGCCTCAATGGGGTGTTTTTTTCGGGGTTCGAGGTTAGCCTATTTCAAATTTCATTCAAATTAGCGTTTTTTGGAGCCTTTCGAGTGGGTGAGTTATCGGCCGCCTCGGCCCATGCCCAAGGGGGAATGGTAGTAACCATAGAGGATGTCCAGGTCGGACCCAAAGAGATGGCGGTTTTGGTACGAGGGTTCAAGATGGACCAACGTAGACAAGGCCAGGTGATAAAACTAGCAAGAATAGAGGAGGCTGAACATTGCCCTGTAAGGGCGCTAGAAGCATATATAAATGTGCGCCCAAAGGTAAAGGGGCAGTTGTTCATTCACAAGAACGGGGAGAAACTCAGAAGATACCAATTCTCGGCAGTAATGAATAAGGCATTAAGGAAACTTAACTTACCGACTCAATTGTTCAGCTCCCATTCATTCAGGATCGGGGTTGCTAGTTGTGCAGCTGCCACCGGGTTGTCAGAATGGGAGGTCAAGGCGATCAGCCGATGGAAGTCGGGGGCCTATCGCTCCTATATTCGGAAGGTCCAGTTTTGAACTAAGGGACGTTGGGGGGATGGCAGCGGGATGCAGTCAAGGTAAGGCACGGAGATTGTATGAAAGTAACGCGGGTGTGTTCTTCCTAGGAGGGTAGCCGCCTGCCCGGCAGCTGAGAATCGTTATAGCTGGCCACAGCATCATGTACTGGGCCAGGAAATGAGCGGGACACTCGTATTGGGGTGATGGTGGTGGAATCCCCAAAACCTCCATCACTGAAGATCAAGGAATGCTTCGTATAACTAGTGAAGTTAGACTTTTTACCATATAATGCAAGTAGAGCCCTTTCTTGAATTTTTTGAAGTCATTAATTTAATTTAGTCCTGCTTCTTTGGTTCTTTGCAGGACAAATATATGAATCACAGCAAAAAGCAACATTAACAGAAGCTTCCATGTCTGAGTAGGAAAATATACTCAGACATGGAAAATATATGACATACTAGATTTTCACTGCCAGGAAATAAGGCAGTACAAAGCAGTAACATTCTTGCCTGTTTAGCTTGTCCTCAATCATGCGGACGCAGCCAAATAGTCTGGTTTGATTTACATTAGTGTACCCATATCCAGCACAGATGTATTTTACCGTTTCACAGAACTATATTACACTGCAGGCCCTTCTGTAAACTGAAAATAGTGCATTACATTTTGCAAAAAAGTAAATAATACTTACCAACAGGGCTGGGATTATAAGTGGGTGCTCTTGTTTTTGGTTCTGAACAAATAATCTGATTGTTTTCTCAGCTGCAGTTGCAAGCAGCACTCCTAAATAACCATGGTAAAATTCCATAATACTGGCCCTGTGTTGTGGGCGGCTATGTTTTTGCTGTCACCCTTGTTTAGGGGTGGAAACAGCAAGTGTTTGAGAGGGTTGAGCACATACATGGGCTTTAGCACTGTGCCTAGCCAGAGCAGAAGGGGGAAGTCCGTTTGGTGTGAGCTCCTGATGGGAAAGAGTCAGCCACTGCTGTAGACTTTTTGACTGCAGTTGCAGAGGCAGCAGGAGCTGAAACCCTGCTCTTCCACCCTTTTTGATCTGGTCACTGTGAACAGTAGCTGGTCACCCATGTTGGGATGGGGAAGGAATTTTCCTGTACCATAATTGGCTTAAAGATGGTGAGGTTCTGCTTCTTTCCCCAAAGTGCCATTTCTTCTCTCCCTCACACCGAGTAGTGCTCGTTGATAGAGCTGAAAGAGAGTACCTACACAAATGGATAAAATGAAGTTCCAGTACTTGAATCAGCTTGGTAATGATCGGATACCATGCAATACCCGATTATGACCCAATCGGGTACCTGATGTACGAACCAAAATGTCATTTTGGTTCCGTAATGTGGACTTCTGGTACTGATTTTTTAACCTTTTTGTTGATATACCGACACCTGACATAGATTTATCAGGTTTCCATCAAGTTTCGACAATTTCTTGTCAACTTCCAGTCCCAGAAAACTACTTCTGGTTCCAACTTTTTTTTACTTAATGCGTATGGATTTTCTATCCCAGAAAATGAAGTTTCTGATCTCGGAAAGTCAACTTCTGGTCCTGGGAAACTACTTCTGGTCGCTTTTTAAAAATTTTATGCCAATTTTTTAGTTTTCCACCTTGATATACCAATTGGTATACCAATATACTGGATGGGAATTGGTCCATTGAAAAATCAGTACTGGAAGTACCCAGTCTTTGGGGTATTCAGGGACCCAGTTGGTATTCAGGCAACCTGTTGGGTACCCAATATGGTACCCACAAATTGCGTATTACCTGTGGGTACTAAATTTAGTATCTGTTTCAGCGCTACAGTCATTGAGCATCCTTAGGTGGTAGTATAAGAGGAGTAGAGGGCTGGAGCTCTTTTTTAAAATATGTTTTGTCTTGTGTAGTGAGTTGGAGTCTGGCAAGTTTTGTCCAGAGCTGATGAGGGAAAGGATGAGAGCACCAGAGCACTAATAGGGACACCATGAAGCATCTTATTGAGGGGTTGTGGGACAAGAGGGATGAGCATTGGGCTTCAAGCATTGTCTTTCATGTTACCCACAGGGTATGGGGACAGAGGGTAGGTCTGGGATCTCAATACGCAGAAGTGTAGAACAAGAAGGAGGACATGGCCTTTACATTACATTGTGGAGAGTGAATAATCCAGCAAAGTGGGGCAAGAGTGAGGCATTTGACTCTACTTTTTTTTTTTTAATGAAGGATGATGGCACGATTGACCCCACTGTGGTGTTGCTTGCTTTCTGTGCAGTGTGGCAGCAAATATAGCAAAGCTGGGCCACCACCTGTTCTTGCTGAGATGCCTTGTGTTTATTTCCTGTTGCTGCACCCATAGCTTCTGCACTTCTAACTGGAGCAACAGCACATTTTTAGTAGGGTGCTCTGCCCCCTTTGTTCTGTAACAGGGCTTCCTGCTCTACTTCATTCTCCATGATGCTGAGTATGAGTTTGTGCATGTTCTTGCCCTTTGTCTCCAAGCTCCTCCTTTGGCATTCCTCTATTAACTTGTCTTGTTCATATTGGACATTCTGAGACACATTACCATCCTGGCACCCTGACCTTACTCGGGCAAAACAAAATAAAACTAACAAAAAAACCCACTTGTATATTCTGTAAAGACTGACCAGTTGCACACTTTCTCAACTGTGTCTTGCACTAGGTACTGATACAAACTTTGGGTTCACTGCCTAGGCTCACCACTGTGACCAGGATGTTGGGATAGCTTTGGAATGGTGTTTATAAACATCCATAGTTAAAATGTATTAAAGTATCTAGTACTTGCTACAGCACTGGATAACTCTCTCCTAATTAAGAGGGCTGTACTAGAACTTCCTTAACTTTCATTTTTAAAAGCAAAGGTATCTAGCTATTCTTGCTGCAAAGCAATCTTTACTAGGGATGGGCGAACAGAACAGAGTTCGGAAATTCAGTTCTCTTCGAAAATCGAGTTCGGTTTGGAAGTTTGGTTCGGTCAACCGAACTGGTCGAGTTCGATCCGAATTCTGAACTTCCGAACCGCGTTCACCCATCCCTAATCTTTAAAAAGTGAACCGAGCATACCCCCTCAACTGGTATTTGTAAAATTAATTCTGACATCTGTAGACTGTCTCATTTGGGTGTCAAGTCCAATGTTCGGTGATGACTTTAAACATTAATTACATAGATATGTTTACACTGCATGCTTATTGTGTCATCATCCTTTTACTCAGGAGTTTACACTAAACATGCAGCTGCTTCTGTGGGAAATCACAGTGTAAAGGACAGTTACTTGGGTACAGGATCCTTGTTTGTTTTGGAATAATTACATATTTTATTTATTTATTAGCAAAATGTATTAACATCTCCCCTCTGCCTATGGCAGCTTGGGGTAGCTAATAATATAAAATAAATAAAAAATAGAAATACAAATATATAAAATACATAAAACTATAAAACATCATTAAAACATCTGGAGTCAAACACCCCCTTCCCCATCCCACCCTCACACACCCCCTCCCCCAAATGCCAGCTGGAACAGCCAGGTTTTACAGCAATGACAGGAAGACAGGAGGTCTGGGGACAAACAGGCCTCAACTGGAAGGGAATTTCATAGTCATGGTACCATGACCAAGGATGCCCTCTCCAACAGTGCCCCCCTGAGAAACTCGAGGAACCTCAAAAAGGGTGCCCCTGGCCGATCACAGGGGCTGCTCTAGAATCCAGGGGATGAGGCAGTCCTGCAGGTAGGCAGGGCCCAGACTGTGTAAGGCTTTATAGGTCAAAACCAACACCTTGAATCCAGTGGCGGCTGGTGGTTTGGATGTTGGAGGGGCACTAGGGCAGTAAGGCTGGCGGGCCTTGGGGCGGAGCCAGGGGGATGGTGGGCGGAGCCAGGGGGACGGTGTCTCTTCCTCTGTTCCCCTTCATATGTCTCTTCCCTAGCTCCTGTCTCTCAGATTGTAAGTCCTAGGGGCAGGGACCGTGTCTATTTTATTACTTTGTAAAGTGCCAGGTACACTGCTGGCACTATATAAATAATAATAACAACAACAACAACAACCTTAAAATAAATAATGCATAAACCCAAAACAAAGGCACAGACCACACTCTGAATAACAACAAAAAATAAACTTTATTTATATAGGCCCCCCACTCCCTCCCTCCCAGTAAGACACAGAACCCTTCTGAGAAACTAAAGTGCAGTAAACCAACAAACAATCAATTTTAAACCAAACAAACACAGTTAAAAGGGCAGGAACAACAATATTAACAACCTGAACCAGCAGACCATGAGACTCAAGGCAAAAAAGGGCTTTTCCAAGGGTTTAAC